>NJRP01000182.1:348775-436437 GCA_003063835.1 Aphaenogaster floridana
AGCCAGTTCTGCAATAGAAAACAAACCTCATGTCTTTCTTTCAGTGTACACTGAAAAAAAAATTTGTTGAAATAACAAAATATTTAGTCCGATACGTTAAACCAACTAAAACATTAGTTGGTTTAACTGAACATTAGTTGAATTAAAAAGGGTGCAGTTCATTCATGTCAACCATCAAAATTTTTTAATCAAGAATTAGTTAATTCAACTAATGTTCAGTTAAACCATTTAATGTTTTAGTTAGTTTAAACGTATCGGACTAAATATTTTGTTTTTTCAACAAATTTTTTTCTCAGTGTAGGAATCGAAAAAATAAGGTGTTTTTAGGAATTTTTTTAAGAAAAATATTTACTCAATCGTTTAAAACTTTGAACACACAAAAGATATAGATTTTATGAATATCTGGGAAATTTTACATCCAAATTGAGCACCTCCTTCTCCAGCTATTACACTTCAACCAATAATCGTCCGCGACGACATGGTCGATTTACGGGCGTTCTCATTTCCGTCCTATAGGGCTGAAGTTAAAAGTTCAAAGTTCGTTTTACTCGGTAATACTTCAAAGTGTGAAAATAACAAAATGGCGGCCTGTCAAAGTAAAATCGATTTTTATCAAAAATTTGCATTATTTTCAGAGAATTACAAAAAATTGGTTAAACCTAAAAGTTTTTTCAGAGATTCAGTACCAAAAGAAAGTTGTTTTGAAGATCTGTGCCAAGTTGGAAGTCAATCGGTTAATTAGAAAAAAAGTGTGCAAGTAGAAACTTGCACATTGCTTCCTCATTTTAGTTGGTTCACAAAGCTTTCTCTATGAGGAAGTTTTTTTTATTTCTTCTTTTTTTTAGTTTGGCTTCCTCATAGAGGAAGCTTTGTGAACCAACTAAAATGAGGAAGCAATGTGCAAGTTTCTACTTGCACACTTTTTTTATTATAATAAATATGTAATATTTAAAAAAAAGAAATCCTCTAATAGCCCAATATTTCAAAATTTGCAACACATATTTCTAATATTATGGACCTTTGATCGCGTTTAAAAATGGATCTAATCAACCAAATTTTAAAGAATGAAATAGGGGTAGAAAAGACTGAAGAATATAATAGAATTAAATATAAACCGATATCTCCAATATTGAGAAAGGTACAACGTAAAACACATTTTTCTGAGGAATGAAAACCCCCCTAAATACCATTTGATGGATTCTAGAAAAATTAGAGGAGAACATACTTTCTATGATACTCTATTTGTGTGCAAAATTTCAGTCCGGTATCTAAAAAATTGTAGAAGTAGATGCGTGTACAAAAATCCGTACACACACACACACACACACATCCGGACATTTTCTACTAATATGATTTCCCAACATTTTGGAACATTCTAAACCTATTTCCATCAAAATCTCGAAAAAATTTTTTCCATGATCACAAAGCTTCCTCTATGAGGAAGCAAAATGATTTGACCCGCAAATTTGAAAAACGTTGTTTCGAGAAAAACGCGTTTAAAAAGTTTCAAGTGTACAAAACAATTAGTTTATCAATACGTCAATCAAGAAAGCTTTTATTAGCACCGGTTGTTAGGGTGTGTGTGGGAAATTTCTAAAGAAAGGTCTACATGTATTAGGTACATTTTTCAGAATCAGAGGAGGAGCAGGTAATAGGTAAAAGGTAACGGTTCGCACGGATTGATTTCGCCGCGCGGCGCGACCGCAAGTTGAAACCATAGGCGTCCGCAGGGGGGGGGGGCAAGAGGGGGCATTCGCCCCCCCTGGAATCAGCAAAAAGTTAAGCATTTGCTCTCCCTTTGAATAAAGAAAAGACAAAGTTATGCTAACCTTGCCGATCTCTACCCTAATCCATAGGATTATAATTTCAAAAGGTGTATAAATTTCAAATTATATAAGTATTCTAATTCTGGAAGTAATATTTTGAATCATGCCCCCTCCTGGAAAAAATCCTGCGGACGTCCTTGGTTGGAAGATCGCCTCTAGCTCCGGTAATATGACGAATTTCGTCAAACCGTTTTAGGAACATATTCTCATAAGACTTCATACTAAAAAATTATGCAATAAAAAAAATGCATTTTTTTCAAGATTTTACAAAGGACCCTTAAGAACGTCGGGTTTCTCGTTAGACACTTAATTGGAAGTGCCGCGACAATACGGCAAAAGCGTTCTAGCGGTATTGTGAGCCGCGAAAGCGAGCATTCTACTTCGGCATGTAATCGAAGGTCGATCCTTGTAACGAGCTATCCTCGAAGGACGACCACGGCCGCCCGTTAATAACTACAACGATCCTACTCCGCGCCGCGGCGATGGCTATCGAAATTAGATAGAAAATTGCCTTCGTCTTATTCGACTTTGGTCGGAGGTTTCATTAAATTCTTCGGGAGATGCGGAATCGATAGATCCGCTGGATGCTATCGGACGGTATATCGGCTGCGAGCGGCCAACAGCTGCCGCGCGGTATCGAGCGATCGATTAAAGCGCGGCAGGGAAACAGGAACGCGCGAATAAAACGATAGGATCTTAGGAATTAATACCGCATTTTTTCGCGGCGTCGCGAGACGTGGTGCAATTTCGTCGGTCGTTTAGAACGCTCCCGTGGAAAACACGGAAAGTGAAGCGTACCTCATTAAATCCGTGCCATTCTCCCCGGCCTCCCCCGTGACCTTTTCTCGCCGCGGCCGGCTCTGATTTATGGACCATCTCCCCGCCCGTTCGCCGTCGCTCCGCGCCCCCCGCGAAAGCCGACAACGTTATTTGCAACGTTATTCGGTTACAATATCCCACGTCAAGATGGAGGATATCCAGTTGGTTAAGATAGCATAATAATTAATACGGCGCGGATAATGAATCGTCCGGCCTTAACGTCGTTAACGATCGTCGCGCGGTTTTTTTTCTCGTTTCGTCATCGTTATTTTCTTCGCTGGTACTTAACGTATCGTAATTGTTTTAAACTTGATAAATCGTTTCAAACTTGAACCCTAAACACAATCCGCTTGATAATTTGAAACCTAAAAGAAAGTAAAAAATTATGAATATAAAAATTAGAGACTCTGTAATCAGAGTATGGCCATAAGGCGATTTGGTCAAAATCCTGCGAGAGAGAAGGATATACATTCACTATCGCTTTCTCTTTCTCCCTATCTCTTTCTCTGTCTCTTTTCTATCTCTTTCTCTTTCTGTTTCTCTTGCTTTTGACCAGAAATGGCGGACCAATTAAAAGTTGCTACCGTATGGCCAGACTCTGATTACAGGGTCTCTAATAAAAATAGATCGAACTCCCAATAATATCACAAAGCGTTAACTAAAATGGGCTAATAGGAGTTAACGCGGAAGTCAATGCGCAATAAAATCGAAAAACCGATTTAATACATCCAAAATTATATTAGTTTTTGGGCTGAAGCTTCATCTCTTCATTGTCATACGCTGAAAATGGCTAAGAAGTTAGCCGAAACGATAAAGCTTATTGTGTAATTTGAATTTCATTATATTAAATTAATTCATAGATGTATTAAATCGGTTCTTCGATTTTATTGCGCATTGATTTCCGTGCTAACTTCTATTAGCCCATTTTAATTAACGTTTTGTAAAAAATTATGGCATATTGCACCGAATGCCAAAAGTAAGGAAGGAATAAAAAAATCTCGCGATCTTATTGAATATATTGATAAAAACAGGAAAGTGTGTGTGTTGTCAGTGGAAGGAGGTTTGTAGGCCTATGCTGATTACGATTGCATTTAATTAATTAACCGATGCGCGCGGATTACCTCAAAGACCCCATTACATAGCTCGTTTAACGGAGAGTATTTTTTAAAAACAGCGCTATTATACCGTCGGACGTGTTATTAATCGACATAACTACTCCTCATAATTGGCGGAATAGCGTAAAATTCGTAATAATACGCTCACGCCAGCAGCGTCCTGTGATTAATTGCGGAAAGCTATCGACGCTCTGCGTTTTCTGCGTCTTGTATCTCTTTCATCTTAACATCTATCTCGTTTTTCGCGACACACGTGGACCGCTATTCCGCGCACGCGAGGTTTCAGCATCTGAAGCACCCTCGTTAGAATCGTGATTTCGAAGAAGTTCCGACTATTATGTCCGCAACTCATCCGTGTCTCCCGTCTCTTTCTCTCCTCTCTCCCTCTTTCTTTTTTGCAAATATATGCACGTTATGTTCCGTCTCTTTCGTTTCTCTACCTATACTCTACAAGTAAATCATTACTAGGGTAGAAACATGAGTTTTTGCCAGTAAAGCAAGCTGGAATGCGCGGCGAGGCAGCGTCAATGGATCCATAAAATCCGCTCTGCGAATCTAGTTATGACTGCAAGATGAAAAAGAAAACGTCGGAAGGAAAGGTATTGTCGGAAGAAAGTCCGCGCGGAAAACCGTGGCGAATTCGCGGCTACAGGCGACGCGTGTATCTTTACGGAGAGTAACATGTCACTGAGAAATCTCTCCGGAAAAATATTCCCGCTCATATCCTGCAAATCTTCCGTGGCTGAAAAGTTCCTCTTATCTCTTAATTAATGGTGTAAACCCCCATGATTTCTCTCCTTAAAACCAGTCATGATGGCAACATTGCATCAATCGTAATCTAAAATCTAAAGTATCCGAGAGAGTACGATCCGAGGATGTGTAAGTAACGTAGTCTTGTTTTCTTTCGTTGCAGCAATGCCAGTCGTTGAAGAAGGAAAACCGGAGGTTGCAGAGCGCCTTCCTGCAAAACGTCTTTCTTCAAGCGCGAGTCGACACGCTCCAATGGCAGGTCAAACAGGTTCGTAATCGCGCGATAGCTGAAGATCTGCAAAAGAAGAAGCGACCGATAACGTGGCCAACCGGTTTACCTCGCTCCGGTTACTCGATATCACGTCACGTAACAACCGGTCGGCATACGATCGGCTACTTTTTCTTCTTCATGATCTATACGATTTTCGTCGATCCGATTTTTTTTCCATTCGTCCATTATCATTTTATGAATGAACGCGCATGCATTACACTATCTTTCGATCGCTGTCAACATCGAATTTGCTTTGATAGCACCTCAAATTCTAGGAAAAGTATTATAACTATAATCTATCTTTGATTGAAATAAAGTTATTATTAATTTTTATATAATGAAAAAGAGTTATTTATATATGTGTGATATCTTGGGATATTTATATTTTACATTCTGTCGCTAGAATTTTTTTAGAACGTATCAAGATCTAATACTCTTTGAAAAAAAGCTTTAAACTTTATCGAGTATAGAGAGAAGGAGAGAGAGATTCTGAAAATTAGTAATTTCATAGAGATCACATCGATCCATGTTACCACTTGTATTCTCTTTTCCTTTCATTTTTCTTGCAAATATTATCTACCTATCTACTTGAAAATTACTTTTTTATTATAGTATTAGCATTATTATATTTTTTCTTGTAAAGGATAATAAATTTATGCAAAGATGCGGCAGGGATTGGGAATTAACGTTCGCTTGGTTTGCTCGCAGGTCGAATCGAACAGGCAAATGTACCGTTCTACGATGGAACAGGTCGCTCATTTCTTGGGCCGGGCTCATAGGAGCCTGGAGATCCTGCACGCCAAGGAAAATTCCAAGGATAAGAGACGCGTGCCGCGTAGTCGTAGCGTGCACACAGTAGTGCACGCGGATTCGTCGCCGAATCGCGGAACCGCGTCGCCCTCGTCGTCGACATCCTCACCGTTCACACGCGCCAAATCGGTCACTCAGATTGGATCGCCGAACTCTACCTGCTTCCGCGAGTTCACCTGGTCGGTTCTGCGAAGAAACGACCCGGTGCACTGCACAACGCCACGTGTCAAGCCATCGTCGGATCTCAAGATGAACGACGTTCCCGATAACGTCGTCTATCGCGAACCCAAGCAGACGGAATTGAACCCGGACGAGATACCGCCGGAGAAGCTATCTCAGGAGGCGTTTAGGTGCGTGCGAAAGATTTCAAGAAAATTTTGCCCGCAAATTGAATTATCATCTTTGTGTTAACATTATTCAAAAATCTATATATTAAATCTGAGAAATGTTTTTATTCGTTTTAGATTACTGAGGACTGTCGAGTCCTTGCTATCGATGCGAGAGCCCGATTTGGTGAGAATGACGCCGGTCGAGGAAAATGGATCCTCTCCTTCCCCTACAGTGGACCATCATCGTCATCACGACATGTCTTTCTCCCTACCGAGCGGTAACTTCGCCAACTCGACAACCTTGCAAGAGGCTGCTGCCTACTCCGGATGTTCCAGCAGCAGTCGTGGAAACGAATCGAGCAGCGGTCAGCAAAGTGACAGCAGATCGCCAAGTCTCGTCAAAACGTCTGTCACCGAGTTTACTCGAAATCTGCAGAGCTTCGTACCGAGCGTGAGAAGGTCGCCCGACACTGCCTCCTGGAACTCCAGTAGCAGTAAAACGACCGAGGAGGAGGACATCGTCGCGCTTGCCACGCCGTCGAACGGAGCCACATCCACACTCAGCAGAGTTGCGAAGCGGCTGGAGAAGAAGGAATCTACGGGACTAGCTGGCAAACCTAAAGTAAAGCCGGCCAGCAGTCCAGTGAGCAGCGCCGAGGGCGAAAGCGGATTCTTCTCGATCAGCTCCTTCCAGGAGGTAGGTCTGCCTGCTTCGGCAGCCCTGTCGATCACGCCAATTAAGGGCTGTCACACCGAGATAGGTCTGCCTGAAGTGCCCCTGGACAAGACTAGGCACCGACGGTGGTCCTCCACGCCCGCGGAGATCCAGGCGCTCTTCAAGCAGCATCGAGCAAGTTTCGGCGGCACGCCGCAAACCACCACCGAGTCCGTCAGCGTTTGTTGGGTTTGAGTGTTACGGGAGCCGCGCCAATTATGATCCCACCGCAAACGATCGTCATGGTTTCAGTCGGATCTCGCAGACTAGACTAGACTAGCTCGGACCGCGAGCGCGATTTTCAGGAACAATACTTAGATTTAAATCGATAGAGAATATTCAGTAATTTTGTAAATAACTTCATACGCAGTCGCTTCTTTTGTTACGTTGATAAAGTATGTAGAGTTGTAGTATTGACGGAGATAATAATTGCAATTCGTTTCGATAAGATGACTCGAATGTACATGAAACGTCGTTTTGTCGCTACGGAGCGATATCGATGCATGCAGTTTGTTAAATTTTCTTACGAGAAAATTATCTATCGGAATGTATTAACGATAGATAGTAAGGATAGTAAGGAAGCGCATAAAGAAAATAAGGAATTGATATACGCCTACGTAATTGGGCGAGTCTCGTAGATGATGCGGCCATTCTGTAAGTATAGAAAAGAAGAATAGCATAATCTCGACATTTTGCAATCAGCCATATCACTTATAGTTTCATTACTGATATGAACCCTGTGCATATCGATATCGATGAAACTTTTTATCCATCTCTGCACGTCGCGATTATCAATAACCTCGATGTATTTGTTCGCCGGAAATTTACGGGCAAATTTGAGAAGCCTGACGCGTTAAAGTAGGTTTTGCAGTTGACAATCGTTCTCCATTTGACCACTAATCATTGATTAATTAGGCATTATTTAATGAATTAATTATTTTTAGATTCGAGTTAATTTGATGATGATTCAATTCATAACAGAACATAACTAAAGAGAGTTTAATAATTTATACTAATATATCGCGATATAATTCAAGTTAGTGTAATTCGATTTATTATATGCATGACAATTTAGATTCGGAAGAGTACAAAAAATAAATTTTTCCATTTTGCATGTAATTGGGATTGATTATTTGCACGATAATTATCTCATTTCATACCGTTACACCGTTTATGACGCGACGCTCAAGTTTTAGAATTTTTCGACATTGATAGATGAACTCTCACAACTGTTCATTATACGACCATGTACTCTAATTCACGAGGATAACGTATCTTTTAATGTAATGAAACAGCGTGATCTGAGACTATCATAGTTCTAGACTTTACAATATTGCGTTCTCTACGTATTCCTCATTGTGCGTAATTTGTCATTTTCATTCGTAATTATATACAGCTGAATATCATGTCAAAACGTCTTATTTCATTTCCTCTCTTATCCTTGCGCTTTCCCACAATCTACATTCATTATTATATTTTAGTACAACTATGTATCATAAGAAAAATATACATTTAAGATTACTGCATGTGGAATGATCCTTATAAAAGTTGCAGAATTTATTAAAAGAATGAACATATAAAAAATATAAAACTATGAATAATTATATAATTCCAGTTTTTGCTTTCCCTCCTTATATAATTTAATTTTAAAGAAATTATTTTCTAGACTATATCCTACAAATTCATGTAAATTTTATTATTTTTTTCTAGAACATGTAAAATTTCAGATCTTCAAACGTGTTTTTCTAAACAAAATTATATATTAGTATATATTTTTTGTGAATGTAATGATGAGTTTTAGCTAATTAGCTCGATTTAAATTAAATAGTTCCTATTTTTATTCTTTCTCTTCTAATGTTAGACTATCTATCTATTGTTCTTATATCTCTTCAACTATTTATTGTGCACTATCGCTCACGAAACGCATGTATATGTATGCACGTGCGTGTGTGTATGATGTGTAAATGTATGTGAGAGCCCATATAGCACATGATATTCTGAGAATATTCTAAGAATATTCTAGAATATTCGAGAATATTCTTAAAATATTCTCAGAATATCATGTGCTATATGGGAGAGTGTCTATAGTGTGCTGAGCTCTGAGTCCGTGGGTTCGCTAAGCCCAAATGACTGTGCAGATCAGTCATCCCTGCGGATTATTGTTACATGCGGTTTTTTTTTACAGAATATCTTGAGAGTGCATGAACAGCATATTATTTTCTTCAAACCTCATAGCTCAAGCTTTGCGCGATCAGAGAGAAACAGGCTTCTCTCTGGCGCGATAAAGAAGACGCTATAGCCATCTAGTAGGAGGACACAAAGACGCTAACAGCAGCCAGATATGCATGGATGTATCTGTCACTGCATTTATCATTCGATAGGAGCTCCAATTATCTATAAATCCATATATTTAACGAGTTAACGTGTTAAATATCTTTCATTTATGTGATAACTTTTACGCTGAAATAGGTTACACTTAGGAAGCTTTTCTTCCAAACAGTTGAGATTTCATAGATCAATATCTAGGTATATACATGACTAGTTCAACGCGGTTAACGTCCATTTCCATCAATGTAGATAAACTTTAATCTCGGTTTAACTTACTCTGTATCTTTTATGTCGATTTCCACCAATGTAGATTAATTTTAATCTCGGTTTAACTTATTCTTTATCTTTTTCTAGTTCTAAGAATTAGAAAGAGATCAAGAGCAAGTTAAACCGAGATTAAAGTTAATCTACATTGGTGGAAATGGACATAATTCTTTTATGTCGATTTTATGTCGATCTTCTAGAACTAGAAAAGGATAATAAGGAGTAAGTTATAAACCGAGATTAAAGTTAATCTACATTGGTGGAAATCGACATAAAAGAATTATGTCCATTTCCACCAATGTAGATTAACTTTAATCTCGGTTTAACTTGCTCTTGATCTCTTTCTAATTCTTAGAACTAGAAAAAGATAAAGAATAAGTTAAACCGAGATTAGAATTAATCTACATTGGTGGAAATCGACATAAAAGAATTAGACTTGGTTCATCCGAATAATAATTCGAATCCAACTAGATCGATTTAATACTCAGAGTTCTTTAATATATTATTGGCTTAGTATGATGTTAATTCAAGTTGAAGATTGTCAATTTGCCAAACGACGCGGACTTGAAATTAAGAAATTATTTTGTCAAAACCCGACTTGACCGTCTGATCTCTCATGACATAACGATGCTGTTTTAAGGTTCAATCAACTTAGACAAGGTATTACAATAATTTAGTTCAAAAAAACATAACGATGTTTATTCGTAATGTATTAACATCGTGCGCATGACAATATGTCCGCCTCTACTGGACGAGTCAAGACATATCTCTCGAGTTTCGTGCGCTGTTTCGGAATTGTTTTCGATCGAAATCTGGACCGGACGACCCCAGCATCCGCGAACGCGCACTCGTGGAGACTCGATCTCCTTATCGGAGCCGCAAAAGTCAGCTTACAAAAGTCGGCTTGGCACGTATCTCGGATCATCATACGCAACGCGTACGAGCCTCCCGGCTTCCGATGTCACGGCGCTATCATCAGGTTTTACGAACCTTGTCGCCTCAGCGATCCGATAACACCGCCTAATCGTCCCGATTAAAGCGGACGACGTCAATTATTTAACAAATTGTTGCGCGAAGCCCCGTGGAGCGTGCGATCGAACGCAACCCGGCGCCGATCGACGTCGTGCGTTCTAACGGCGATGCGGCGCGGCGCCGCGATGCGGACCCCGCTAGTGCGGGGTCGCGGCGTGAGAGCGGGTCGCGATTGCGCGCGCAAGCCCTGATAACGCTGAGGCAGGCAAGGCACGAGAGCTCGGGTGCTCGTTATCAGTGCGGCAGGCGTCGGCAGGCTTAAAACGGCACTCGGTCCACCAGTCGGCCAGGAGATCGCGCCACGAGGCGAGCCACTTTTAGATTGATTTTCAAGAGCACCGCCAGCACGGGGCCAGCGCTCCGCGTTTATTTTAACGCGCCCAGAGACAGATAGAGATAGAGAGAGAGAGAGAAAAAGAGAGCGGGCATAGGGAACGGGTCCGCGCGCTCGGCCGTACAGGCGTTTCAGGCTGATTGAGATAGTGCGAGGGAGCGAAGTGACGACGTGGTGAGAGGTTCGGCAAGCGCGAACGGGCGAAGCGCCTCTCCTCCGCGGCACGCAAAGACCGGTCCTCCGACGGTACCGTCCGTGTATTTTTCGATCGTGGCCCACCGTCCCGTCGCGCAACGAGGCGCGCACAACACGCACCGTAACACGTACGAGACACGCGACGACCAACCGCGGCCGCGGGCGCGTGTGCCGTCGCGAGGGAACATCGCGCGTACGTAGATCCCTGGCTCCGTTTTTCCTCATCCTGGTCGTCGCACGGTAACGTCGTCGGTCCGTTCCTTCGCGTCCGACCGCCTGCCTTTCCGCTCCGCTCCGCTCCACTCCGCTCCGCGCCGCGATCCGCGCCGCCCCGCGATCCGCTCCGCTCCGCTCCATTCCGTCCCGGTGCCTTCTCTCCAACCTATCTATACTACTCGTGCGCGGTGTGTGCCATCGAGTGTGTCCCCGCGTGTGCGCTGCGGTAGGCCCGAGGTGTGCGCTTGTAGGCTTCGTGGCGCAGTGCGTGAAATGAGTGACAAGGACCGCTCCTCTCCCACCCTCGTCGAAAACAGTCTCAAGTCGCTGCTCGACCAGCCCAGCATATTCCCGCTGATCGGTAAGTGTTTCGCCGGTTCTTGCCACAAAGCGCCTGATTAATTCTCGACCCGCTTGCGCTACCACGCGCGTACGATCGTACGACGCGCTGCTGGCACGCGAAACGCGCGCGGCCCTCCACGGCCATCCCGAGCGTTCTCCGTTCCCCGCGCGTTCTCGAGGCTGCCCGCTCGGCGCCGCTCCTTTCCTCCTGGCTCTTCTCCTCTCGTCTTCGATCCTTTCGCGACATTCGTCTCTCGGCGGATCTCTGTCCCCGCGGCGAGGAAGCGCGAGGAAGCGCGCGCGCGCGCGACGACGCGCAGTTTTCCCCGAGAGATTCTCGAAGAGTGTCCCTCTCCTCCTTCGCGCGATCGTCGTTCGCCGGTTGCGCAGCGCGTGATCTTCACGTGGCCCGTGCTCGCACCCGGTACCTAATAGCGTTCCATTTCGTTTATTCCGAAGGAGGCATGGAGGAATGAAAGGGGCGAGATGATTCCTGCTTCAAAATTCGCGCAAACACGCGGCTACCACAGCGCGGACTGGCGGCGATCACGCGAGCGCATTATGCGCAGCACGTCCGTCGGGAATTCGAATATTCCAACGCGATCGCATTTGAATTTCCAGTCCGACAGCGCGCTCGCGTGTTCCCTGCGCGCAGCGCGCTATAGGAACTCACGCTTTTTCCTATTATCGGACCGCGCGACTGCCAAGGAGGGCCAAAGTGCAAAGGGCGAGAACGCGAAACGGGCGGAGAGGGGAGAGAAAGAGAGAGTGTGTGTGAGCCGGACAGGCGGAGAGATAGAGAGAGAGAGTGGAGTCATGGAGGACAACGCGCGTGTGTTCGTGCGATCGTCATCATTGCGCCGACGCTGTTGGTCTGCCGATTAACCTCGTTTAAGACCCCGTGGCGCACCACGTGATGCTATCAGCCTTACCTCGCCCCGAAGCAGACCCAACCTATACGCTCGATTCCGCTCCGCTCGGCGGAGCGAGCGTGAAGCGACTAATCTTACACGACGTGTGGCCGAGAAGGCCGAGGAACGTCGGGAAGCCGCACGACAGCGTTCTAGCCTGTTCCATAAAAGTAGACGCGAAGGAAATCGGGATAGCTGAATTGAAAGTGACCGATGGGATTCATCGTGCAAAGTTACGAGCATCTCATCTTCGAAATTAGAAATTGTCCCGAAACGTTTTGAATTTTCTTCCCTCCGTCTCTACCCAGTTGTTTTTACTCCAGGAACGAAAAGGAGTCGATTTCTTGAATTAGAGAAGGGAAACATCTTACAACAATTTCTTTTCTATTAAACGTTAATCTGTATTATATAATACTTTACGTTGTAAAACTAGTTAAAAAGATTATTTCTTCAATCGCTTGTGAAGAACACATGCCCAAGGAGAACAGAAAAGTCAAAATAATGTCAATTTGACATCATATTGACCAAATTATGGCCGGTATTCATAGTCGGTTCTTATATTTAAGATCGTCTTAAGTACAATCTTAAGATGTCTTAAACCAATCACAGAGCCGTATTAGCGTCTTAGGACGTTACTTAAGACGGTCTTAAAATAACAACTGACTATGAATACCGGCCTATGTCATTTTGTGGTCATGATTGAAATTTCGATCCCAGATGACTTAAAAATGACTTTATATTGACTCCTTTTTATTATGTCTTTTTGATTTTTAAATCGAGATTTCAATCATAACCAAAAATGACATAAATTTGGCCAATATGATGTCAAATTGACATTATTTTGACTTTTCTGTTCTCCTTGGGTGTTAGGATAAGGAGCTCAATTAAAGAGAAGCGGAAAGATAAGCCAAACATTTTTCATTCCTGATTTCGGAGATGAGAAACTCGATTACATATAAAGTACGTTTCTGTCAATTTATTTTAAGTCTCGTTTCCTTCGGATCTAATTTAGTCAATTTTTAAATCCCCAATTGCAATTCTGAAAAAAACGAAAGTTAAACTGTTCTAAAATTATCCAATGATATGAAATCAGTCGAACTCATTATTTCAATCACGATTGCCACTGCACCTTTTTTTTCTTTTCTGATTCGATAATTCATTATAATAAATTTCTCCGCCTTTGCTTCTTTTATGCAGAGAAAAACGTCAATAATTCCTACACCAGTAAATCGAGGCGCAGAAAATTCACTCTCTATGAAAAATATATAAATTATAGAAATGATATATATTTTTTTTAAATTCATTTTATGAAGTTATTCTACAAAGTAATATTGCAAAGTCAATTACTCTTAATCTATCTATTTTTCTCCGGCTAATTACGGATCGTGTTTTCCAGGAAACGGTGCACCGTTTGATGTAAGTTGCAATCGGATGATGTAATTTTTGTAATGCGCAACTCGTTTCGTTACGAGCGATGCACGAAACTAGTTGCATAGTCGAATGGGAAGTAACTCGTTATGTTGACTCAGGAAACTGTCCCCAATTTACTACCTCACTGAATCGGATTATTAGTGCAATGCAGATTAAATAATTAGTACGAAAACGTGGATGCGTGCGGGGGAGATACGCCAATCGCTTGAATTTTTGGTTCCGACTCTGGCCGACGATATATTGCAGCTCTTCATCGCTTAGATAACAAAGCGCTGAATCGCTTTCTCGATTACGCAAAATACGATTACCTGAAGTGGGCTCGAATCTCGTTTCGAAGATAAAAACGAACGGAAAAAATAATGGCGCTTCTGATAACTCTTTTTTTTTTGTAAGCAATGCTCGTTATACAGTCGGATCGATGATTGATTAATTATATTTTTTACCTATTATCGCTCGCATTATTCTCCACGATACGCACTTTCGGCGCAGAAATAAACTGCTAGAATAATTCGGCCTCGAATTCAATTGGCACTCTGTTCGCTGCCACGCATTCAAGTTTGGGGGGAAAAATGCGTCCTCGTCGTGTTGCGATATCTTCTCGCGATAAAAGATACTATGTGGCTGCAAACACGCATGATATATCACGACAGCAAAGCGACGCTTCGCGTTACTTTTTGATACCGCCACGTCGTAAGAATAAATCCTTTCATCCACGCACGTGGTTGTAGCCACGGCGGCGCGATTCTATTTATTTTCGGTATTACGACATCGCGGCGTTAAGCTCTTACAGCGACTTGTATTGTGACAGCGACTGTCGCGGCATGCCATATAAAAATGCAATGTTTTTTTTTTATTATACAACACTATTTCTTTTTTTACACCACACGAGAGTATCTCATCATTCTAGGCCACGTGCCATTTTTTTTGCTCTCACATATGCGCATATGTATGAGCTATGAATATAATAAACAAATCGATCATATCTGAATGCAATCCTCGAAAATGCTGTAATAAACAAAATTATATAAATTAGTATCCCAGATGTACACGATCATGCCTCAAGTAGAACACGAAAGTCATGATGACGTCAAAATGACGCTAAAATGGCGCCTTTGACATCATTTTGACGTCATCATGACTTTCTGGTTCTACTTGGGACGCAGAAAGTTGAACTTCTAAACGTGAACTACAGTCGGAAACATTCATTCAAATTGATACGAACAGGTGTGAGTTCAGCTGGGAATCTAGCAGAACCCAATGCTAGTACTTTAGTATTAAGCTACTGGTCTACTGGGTGATATTACGTTATGCGGAGACGTGCACAAGACGCGCCGAGACCTCCCGAAGGGACGAGGCAAACTGCAACCTCGTATTTATGCCGATCAATATGAGGGATATAAACGAGAGTAATAGTAGAAGGGCAAAGAGCCAGGAAGACCCCAGACTTTCCAATTCGGCCAATTACGCCGTATAATGGCATACCTCCGTTTCTCTATCTTTCGATTGTTCCCACAGGTTTTACCGTGTCTTCACTCGCTGTTTGCCTTTCCTACTGATAGTTTTGCTTGGCTCTTTTCCCTCTGCAAACTTCCCTCGCTGCATAATGTAAACGTTTCTCAAACACATTTATCAATTAAGAATCATCGTAGACGTTAATTAAAATTAATTGGGGTCGAACTGATCGTCTATTTCTTTCAAGATCCTGTCTCTAAGCTCCGTATATTAGTAATGTTTACTCAGTATTAATTGTCTTATTAATTTATATATTAAAAATAATGCTAAGAGCATTTTTATTTTAAAATACACACGCAATCACATTTGTAGGACGTAAAGGCGTAAAGGACGATCATCCTTTATATGTTTTTTTAGCTCGAATAAAAGATTGGTATACTGTTTGCTTCGATTTCATACGCTTGTGAGTGATCGATGTCACTTATGGTCACTGTCGCGGACGTCATCGTTAGTGACCCGACGACTGTCGACGACGAGAAATGCAAGCCGGCAAGTAGACGCCGATAAGTCGCGTGCGAAGCGTCGTTTCATTTTTCATTCACTTTCCTACGATCGATATACCTACTTATGTATATCGCTCTTCGTATTCTGTTGTCTCGTCGTAAGGCGAACTACAGATTTACGCATATGTATATTGTCCCGTATATTGTCAATAAAACGTACATAAAGCAAATGAATATACCTTGCTATTATTGTATTGCTTACAGTCAGTCTTGAACTATTATTACACTAATGAGTTACGCTGATACTATTTATAATTTTTGTTTCTTGCCAAAAGATAAACCTGCGATTATAATAAAACGTTTTGGATAAATTTGTGCCTGTGAAAAAGAGGATACAACTTTTAATATTGCGATTTTTTTTCTTAACTAGCCTTTTCGAGATTATATTTAACCACGTGCCTGTGTGACGTGGTCAGAAAAACTATATTCAGCATGTGTTGCTGTTGCATATGTAATAAAATGAGAATCTCTCATATTTCATTTTCGAAGCTATCAATCATCAGCAGTTAAAAATATAGTTTTTGCGTCTAATCTCTCGTTCGCGAAATTTACGACGTCACTTGCTGGTTTTACGAATATGCTGCCTGACCCTTCGATTTCCGACCCTCATTAATCTAAAAGGTATATAAAAAAAAGATTAATGTTTAAAATCATTTCTATTTTTAGATTAAATCAGCTAAAAGGTCCTTAATTTTATTAGGTCGAATTGCATAATAATTTGGTAGCTATAAAGTCGCGGTCATGAATCGTTATCGCAACGATAATAACCTTTTTTAGGTGGCTTGCACAAGTGTTTCGCAAAATATGGGATTGTTTTATAATATACTTTTGAAAGAAAAGCTATGGTTTATGCTTCGATAATGGCGTCGAGTACTGAAGATTTTGCCGAGTGTGTCTCTCGCTTTCGTTAATTATCGGCAGATGAACCGCGTCGAAAGCTTAGCACCGGCATTACGGCCCGTTCCTCTACCGCGGTTTGTGCTCTTTCACAATATGTTGGACGATTATTTTTGGCATGCCAGGACCGTACACACGTCAATCCGTTTGATGGATAGGCTGGAAGACCAGAAAAGAGTACCAGTAACTTGAATACGGCTCGGCACGGTCGAGCCATGCTTCGCGTGCGACGCAGTTGAGGAAATAATCCACGCGATCTAACATTTAATTTATATTTTGTTCCAACCACGTTTCAATTAATTTCCACGTCGATGCGATTCCTGATAGTTATTATTAATATTCCTGCATATGATAAAATTTCTATTTAATATATTTATGCAATAGACAGATGTTTTTTAACAATCTACTAAAAGTATACGTTATCTGATAACAATCTTGGTGTACGAGAGACGTCTGTTGTTTGAATATATCGACAAAACTGGCCGGCGTGCAGCGTGAGATCATTTGCGGTTTTATTAATATGATAGAATGAGAAACAATTGGCTCGCGACGCGTATACCTCCGCAATCGTTCTTCAAGCGACTATAATAGTTATAATAGTGCCAACTTTATGGTGCACCAGATGCTGTCTGGTCGTTCCAAGTTGGCTCCAACATCTGCCATTCGCCGACAGTCGGTTTTCGATGCCGTTTAAATCGTTCGAACGTACGGAGATCAAGGTAAAGGTTAATTACTTCGTTTCCCGACAATTTCTAGGATCGCGTCTCGTAAAAACTTGCCGAATCAAAAGAAGTAGACAGAAATTCATCTTATTGAGATATGAATCCTTAATCTCTTCGCGATTGTAATTAGCTAAAGAACTCTGTATTTTTCTCTATTCTATTTATTTTACTCTGACAAAATTAATTTAATTCTTTAATAAGAATTAAAACACATTGCGTGTAATAAATTAAATTTTATCACACATTAGATAAAACAATCACTCGGTTATCGCTATCGCTACTCTTTGTCATGATTTTAAACATTAAGAATTCAGTTTAGCGAAATGATTTCCTGCCCACTCTTCTAAACCCATTAATTTTTTGCGAAGACAGAGCCGCAATGACGTAATATAATAGTCAAATAATTACTCCCGAAGTTATTTCTTATGTTTCAGTATTATTACCCGCAGGCCAATTGGAGAGATTATTTGTCGAGCCTGCATCTCTAACTTCAAGGTCCCTCGCGATATCTGCGAGTCTTGAGAAGCGTTTAGCACCGCGCGATTTCGCTCGTTAGCACATGTCGCTCAATTCTCGTCGAGGTACTCATCCGCGAAAATTTTTCTGATGGTGACAGAATATAGAAGATTGTGAAAAACTCATTTTCCGACATAACAACTGTACGCTTAACAAGAATTTCCTAAGTAATAGCAAACGATAAGCTCAACTTATCCTGTTATCCAATTCTTCCGTGACTTATGAGTTCGCTCAAGCTTTACCTCGCTAGGAAGTTGTTCACGGAACAATAAACTTGTCAACGGTTGAACGTACAGTGTTCCAGTTTCAACGGATATTAATTTAGATAAGTCTTAGTGCTCCTACATAATAGGTAAACTTACGCGCATTGAAGATGTGAATTTTAGATAAGTGATAAAAGATTATTGCGAGATGTTTATCTAACTAAATTATCTACTTAGTTGCAAAGATAAAATGTTAGTAAAAATCGATTAATATCCCCAGTATTCAATTGATCTACGATCCTCCTCTACCTTTAACTAAAGATTCGGGCTGTCGAGGCCGATCGCTCGTGGCCTGGCGTGGCCTCCAAGCGAGTACCGCTTTTCTGGCAATCCGCCAAAACTTATGCCAGGTTTCAACATACCGGCCGACATGAGTATTTTCGGTTTCGCGGCGAAACGACGACGGCCTGTCTCTCTTTCTCTCTGTTTTCCCGCGTCTCTCTATCCGTCTTCTTCCCGATATGATTCTTTGAGAGAAAACGGAGAAACGATCTCTCCGCTATTAAATTAGCAAGTAGATGGATGGTGTTTTCCTCGGCGGACAACTTCACCCAGCGATCCCTACCGATTACTTCAATCCTCGATGTAGTACAAGTTAAAGTTACAGAAGTCTTGTTTACTGTTCTTATCACTTTACATTCTAACATCGAAGATTGAACTGAAATTATATTGGTTTTCGGTCCCCTCCTGTATAATCGTAAGACACTTGTCGAAGCACAAGTGTAAATGTTTAATTAGCGTTCGGCACGATGAGAGTATGGCGACAATGTGTGATTAGTCTTGTGATAAACCGCTTTCATCGCGCTAGTATATGTCACTTAATCATCATTGTACCGACTGGATATACTATTGTACACGATCGGTCTCCTATTCTCCGAGAGATCGCTATTTTCTCTACATTCGAGGCGTGTAAAAGAGCGACAAGCTCAAATAGCGATAATGATTTAATGTCGCTATGCATTAAGAATGACAGTAACTCTTTTAAAACAGATTTAGCTTTTCATCGATAGATAAGTAATTAGTAGCTGAGCTAATCTGAATGCAAAACCGTTTATTAACGGATCCGACGATTGGATAAAAAAATAAAAAGATAAAAAGTGATTCTCTGTATTATTCAGCGTCTGTTAGTCAATCAGTCTGTCAATGATATGTGAATAAAAAATTTACTGTACAAATCGCATAAGTGCGTATTAGAATGTGAAGCCTTAGTATCGAAATATCGAGACTTCCGTGTTGGAAATCGATATAAGTAGAACAGCAGACTAGAGATAAAAATCGTCTTATCTAATTAATCCTACATAATTATACCGGCGTCTGTGTGTGTGGATGTAAACAGAATATAGAGAATTGTCTTTCAGTCGCTTTCCGTCGTTTAAATTAAAGTTTCTTACATCATTGAGCGTACGTTTCTTTAAACGAAATGCGCATAAATGAATCGATATAATAATAATGTTCAATAATCCCACTCAAGATAATCCTCACGTGAATTGCGGTAAATGACGACTTGAATTAAATTCGGTGCATATACAAGCATAAATATATAAACGCGATATTCAATTTGATAGGTGAACGACGTTGTAGGTTTGCATTCGAAATTATTGGCCAAAATTGCGGGAAGACGATCCCTCGCGGAATAATTTTATTGAATCAAAATCGGCTGCATCCGAAAATTGCTATCCGGGAAAGCGTAGATCGATTTGGAGCTCGTCGAAAGAGCCCGTCCCTAAAATATCGTCGGCTCGTTCTGGAACGTAATTTGCATACGCGTCGCATACGCATGCACTTATCATTCACAGCTGGCGGCGGGGCAAAACACCGCTGCGATCCGCCGCGACGCGTCTTGCGTCTAGTCGTAGAGTTGCTAGGCGAAATAGTCACGCGGTGCGCGCATACATGCGTGTGCAGACATTAGCGCGACTATCATTAGCCGGCAAGGCCGCGTTCAGGGCTGTCGACGGATGCCACGGACCCCTGCGCGCCCAATGCGCTTGTTTCTCAGGAGGCTCGAGTTTCACGCTGTGTGACGGACAGCGCAATTTCGATTAATCTCGCGATCGTGTTTCTTTCCCTCGCAATGTACGATACGAAGGGACATCAAGAAAACACGACAATAAAAAACGAGCGTGCTCATAGGAGAAGACAATTGTAATGATTAATATGGCGTACACAAAATGCTACAATAAAAGAGTAGGTATAAATACACGAAATCTCAAAATTTGTGTAGAGATGTATAACAGTACAGGATGATAGCATCGTGGACATTTAAGCAATCATAATGTAAATTTATATATGTGTAAAATTCAATTTTGATGCCAAAAGATATTTCGTATCGAATAAACGAGCGAATAATTCCCTCTACGCATACATTATTTTCATTTCTCTACCTGAAAAAGATGCTATTTTTCACTGACTTTTAAATGTCATCAGACGTATTTAAGGACTCAGAATTTTGAGGAGAGATTTGTGAATGCTGTTCGTCTGAATGCTCGGATACAGAAGTGTCGCTTTTGTGAGGAACCTCATCTTCGGAAGCGTCGTTCCTCTTCGGGTCCGGAGACGTCGCCGCCGTTTCCATCTCGCCGAGATCAGCGCGTGTTCTAGCTCTTTCTTCGTTTCTTTGTCTTCTTCTTCTTCCTCTTCTGCTTCGTCTTCTTCTGCTTCGACGTCTTCGAGAGGGACGTCTGCCCCTCCTCCTGGCACGTGACTTTCTGCGTGGTCTGCGGCGTCTTCCTCTTCGCGTGCTTCTACTTCTGCTTCTCCTTCTCCTCTCTCTCTTTTTCCTCTCTTTCTCTCTCCTCTCTCTCTCTCTTCTCTCTCTCGCATACCTTCTCCTTCTCGCTTTCTCTCTCTTTCTCTTTCGTACGCCGAATCGCCAAGGTTGTGATGGACAAGGTTCCATCACCCCGTCACCCGTGCCATTTCCTAACGAGAGCTGTCCGAGGTAGTCGCGGTTGCACGAATAGTATCCTCTGAGAAATGCCAGTAGAATGTTTTAGTAGTAATAATCTAGCGTAAATTATGATAAATTACTACAGTCGCCTTCGCATTCAATGTCCTGGAACTTTTGTCGTAAAAGACTAGCGTATACATGCATCGAGGAATAATTTACACGAAGCAGAATTCTTTTCTTAAATAGAAGTCTCTTCTTAAATACTCAGCATTTGGAGGTCAAGCTTAAAGCTCTTTTCATGATTAAATTAAGTGTCTTTATCACGTTACATGTTACATCAACCACGCAGGGTGTGACACAACGATTATTTGATCAAGTGAAAACATTGTGTGCGCGATGCGATCAAAATATTTTTTTACGAAGTGGGTCACGTATCGCCCTCGTAATCGTGACTTAATCTATTGCGCTTTATTTTTGACCCACAGGCTTTATCATTGGCATTGATAAGCGAGTTTTTTGTAGTGCAGAAAGTATAACATCGTAAATATGTCCAATATATTACGCGATGCTTAACGCCTCTCTCGCAATTTCTCACAATTCTCGACAAATCAAAATATATATAATTTAACTTCCAAAATAACTTCCGTCCCCGAATAAAAATTTTAACGTTATTATTGTTTACACGAACGTTAGCAGAATGTGGCAAAATACGCTGTAATCTGACGCACCGGGAGAAAATTAAATTCGAAAAATAAAATTACTGGAATTGTTTAATTATCGACAGTTAATAGGAATTAGCATCAAATATTCGTACCCTCTTGAACGCTTAAGAATCTTATAGGATAAGCCACGTCGTAAAGCGAATTGGACCTGCCGCTTGATCTCCTCGCTAGGAACATTGTACTCCTGGGAAATATAGTTACTAATTTCCCGCGCTGTCGAACCTTGCACATCTTGCAGCCTACGTAGAGCATTTACGACCAGTGCCTCGACCTTTGGAGTCCGTCTAGCAGGCATGTCTACTAATTTAGCAAATATCCTTCAGAATACTTTGTGTGCATAATTGCGTCATTGTGATAAGTTTTATCGATATTATTACTCATCAAAAGCGTATGCGAAACCGGTGAAAAAGTTTCGTTATTTGCATAAATATTAATTTTGCTGAAAGAATTTTTATAGGAGGATTGCAACGTAAGGACTTAATGGCGTTTGAGGATCTGCCTAGACGTAGGGATATCTACCTGCGTTGCGTAGAATGTGGCAGGAATGTATTTGATTATACTTCCTTTCCGAGAACACGTATCGCAATCCATCAGATATAAATGGCACAATAAAATACTATATATTTAACGAGTCTAAATTATTTTAAATTCCCTGCATTTTTTTACTGGTATTTCTAATTCGGCACGCGAAATTTTTATTGATTTCAACGAAACGGTATCCAAGGGAAATGATCGTCATGTGACGATGATCATAATGTCGTTGTTTTCTTCGATTTTTTATCGAAAATATCGAAATCGCTATAGCTATAAAAACGCAATAAATTAATGAATCATTATGATATTGTGCGTTGTAGCGAATACCATCTGTAAAATAAAATAAAATATTCTGAAATGTTATTTTAGACTTTATAACAAAACCATTCTCGAATTTACCATTTCTGGAAAGAAATCATAAATTTTGAGTTATTTCGCATTCAGTAATCGCCACATGCTCTTTACCGGTTTCCCTTGAACTTCGTTCCTGCCTATCTGGCGCGCACTCGTAATCGGACTCACAATCAAAGTACGGCGATGAAACTCTTCGCCGAGGCGAATAAATTACAATCGAATCGGATATCTGCTTAATGACTAAAATGTTTCGAGTTCGTTAGCAATCGGCGCACTTAAATCAATATTTACATTGTCAGGCAGATAACAACAAAAAAAAATCATTAAAATAAATTATATATTGTACATTTAAATGGTAGCAAATGAATTATCCCTACAAGTTAAGTTATTTTTATGTAATTCTAAATAACTATTGTTTGACTATTACACGTTATTCACAACAATTTAGGTTATTATTTAATTTAATCATATTTAGAATATGATTAATCATATTTATAATGAGTCTCAGTTAACAGTTTAAAGCCATTATTGCTACAGGAAGGAAAAAATACATTATAGATTAAAATGTCTATTTGTAGCAAGCATTCTCGTTCCTTCATTCTCTTCTTCCCTCGCTCTTTTTCTGTTGCTATCTCGAACAGAAATAAAACAGCGCAAAATGGCACCAGAGTAGCATGTCAGACGTTTGTGTCGTGACAGCTCGGAATTCTTTTCTTATACCTTTGTAAATATAGTTCTCTTCCGGCTATTTGAATCAAGGCGATACTATTGACTACATTATTATCTTTCAATTCAAAGCATATCGAAATTGATATATCATATTTTCGCATGAAATATAATCGATATGACAAATACGTATCTCATTTTAGAAATATTAGTCTGTAAATTTAAGCGGCATCAAGATCTATTTTTATGTGCAAGGATCTCGTAGGTATTTTGTTCAATTGGGAGCGCATATGTTTAAATTAACAGTTGATTTTCTTATTACACGATATAGTGTGATAACGAGAGGTATGCCAGTCTTATCACGGAAATCGACGCGACTTATCATCTTATCGATATGGTGTTGCAGTTACGAAGACTGGTAGATATAATATGCTTTATTAGACTCATTTATATTGCAAATGCGATCAAAGTTTGTTAAGAATGATCGACTGATTTCTGAAGTATTTGCAATAAAATTATCAATCTTGTGAATGATTTATCATAATTGGTGTTATTGGTGACCAAAAAAGGAATAAATATGCATCATTTCATCAAGCGCGTGTTGACTGACATTGTGTTGCTACTTATATAGGATGTCCCGAATTACGCTTTCTTTTACAGATTTTTTTACAGATCGTTTGTAGAGTTTAGAGATGATTTTCTTTCTTAACAAAAATTTTACAAACGATACATTTTTTAATCATTTCTTCTTACAATATTAAATAATTTGACATTAAAACATTTTATATAAAAATGATTTTGGAGCTCAGATTTTATTTTACTAGAAAAAAAAAAATATTTTATGTAATTCTAAAATGCATTTCTTCATATATTAAAATTTTTTAATTACTATTGGTGCCTCGAGATTTTCATTAAAGGAAAGCTTAATATAAATTGTTCAAAGAATTTCTACGCGAAAAAAAGTGTTAGAAAATTTCGTACATAACCCCTTATACATGTACAATTTTTTCAATAGTCCCGTGAGCAGAAGTATAAAAATTAAATTCGATTCGAGATGAAAGACGAAAGATCCTTCGGTAAATCACGTTAGAGTAAGTTCCTGCAGAGTGCAGCACGGATCACGTATAGACTCTGCTGGCATCTGGTACCGCTTCAAGGGAATTGGTTTCGCGAAAAGTCCGTCATTGATACCATGCTCACAACGATAACGCAGAAACCATCAATGCCTGAGCCTGATAGCTTCCCTGCAACTCTTTTTTTTATCCTACTCTCGTACCGATAATGATATTTAAAAATGTCTGACAACAATATTTAAATAAAAATTCACACCCATTTCGAGACTGAGAAATAACAAATGCATGCAACAAAAGGTCGTAACAATGATCTTCTTCAGTGCATGTCGAGGTGCATGAGAAGAAAAATGACAGGAAATTATCTATAAATTGCTAGAGAGACAATATATGTATATATACATATATATGTTCTCCAAGCATTCACCTGCGCGTGCAAGGGCACCGGACATACGAATCGCACACATAAGCGTTGCAGATCGTCGGTGTGCTGTGTGCTGCGCGTTTGTCACACGCGACACACACGCATGTTCCTGTGCAAATGATGATTACTGCCGGTGTATCAATGTTATGTGCTCAATAGCGATGGAAACTAACTCTAGCAAAAATTTTACCATATCTACACTGAGAAAAAAAGCTGTTGCTTCAATTAAAGTGTTGTCACGGGGTGCCAATAACATAAAGTAGTTCGTTCAATTGTATTATTATTAGACCCAATGTCTGCATTTTTAAACCAATAATTCAATTATTGTTTTAATAATCCAAATATTGGGTCTATTAATAATACAATTGAATGAACTACTTATGTTCTTGGCACCTCGTAATAACACTTTAATTGAAGCAACAACTTTTTTTTCTCAATGTACGCTATTTATAGTTACGCTCTTATAATATAATTTATTTAAATCCATTTATAGCTTTAAGTGATAAAAATATCGAATGTAACATATATATTCATATGTATATGGCTGATAGATACAATGATTAGAAAATAAATTCTATATGCGTCAAGTATACTCCAGAGATAGTAATTATCATATACGCTCGTAAATGCTGTGCTGTCCGCACAGGATACACAGGTTCTTGAAACTGACAAGAGTGACAGAGAATTAATTTCTGAAGTAGGAAATATTTCTACTATTTCACAACGCACGTGTGTAAGTGCACGCCGTTAACGTGTGCCCATTGTTAGCATTTTTGACCTTGCAGCACGCGAGAATGTACACGGGGAACAATCGAGACGGTCAAGGAGAACTTACTGAATAATCAGCTTCGCGAGAGAAAATGGTTGTGCTGCCTATGAATGAAAAGAAGGAAGCCATGAATTTCTGATTACCGTGCACTTTGTAAACACCGTTTCGGAGAGGAGATCACGAATAACGATGTGTCGTCCGTGGACAGGCAAAAACCTTTACCATAATCGTACCGTCATTTCCTGACGGATTTTGGTGATGAAATCGTAACGACCATGGAACAGAGTCGCCAGAAATAAAAAAAAAGAAGATTACATCCTCAGAGCAATCATACTAAGCGAGATGCTTTTTTAATCACTAGATACCCGACATCTCGGAAATACTGCACTGAGAGAAAAATTTACTAAGTTTCAATAAATGTTTTCTCCAATAGTACTTATAAAGTATTTTTTTGAATTCAGTTAATATTTTTCGAATGAAAAAAATATTCATTCAATTGAAAACAAATTTTCTAAACCTAATAAAATATTTACTGAATTCAAAAAAGAATACTTTATTAGTACTATTGGAAAAAATATTTATTAAAATTTAGTAAATTTTTCTCTCAGTGTGTACGAATTTTGTGAAAATTAATGGATACAGGAAGAATCTCGCAGGAGCGATATTAAACGCAACAACATCGATAAAAGTATTATTTGCAAGTAGCACGATAGATAAATGCGCGCTGGGTACTTTCTCCCTTTTCAGAAATTCAGAAAATTCTTTGGGTGGGTGCCCTCCGCGAGCTTATTAATATCGGCGGGCGCGCGAGGATTCAGAGCGTAATCAACGCGCACCTCTTACGAGGTTATTATTGCTGTAAGGATGTATCCATAATATCGAGGCGAGCCGGCTCGACGCGGCGCGGCCGAGCGAAAGTGCCTCGGCCGCACAAATGTCGGGCCGACTCGGCCGGGGACCGAGAAGGTGGCTTAACGAATGTGGAGAGATCGGTGAACCGGAAGCGAAAGGCGCGCGCAGCTTCACGATTCGTTTGGTACGACGTATACATAAGATCGTCAGTCTCCCAGCCTTTAACGCTTCGCGGAACTAGAAATCGGTTTTTCACGCTCGAACCGCGCGAGATTTGCTCACGCATCTCTATATTGTCGTGCATGCGAACGAGAATTTTTCTTTTTTTTTTTAATCGTAGAGATTGACCGTGAAGTGTGGACTGGATAGACACAAATAGACGAACTGCAAAAATCTACAAATCTCCAACAAACGTAAAGCCGGCTCCAGATGACATGGCCAATGTACGCCAACGACGCGTCGTTGGCAAATACAATGAGTGCGTTCCGGCAAGACACTGCTACTGTAGCGCTACAGTTATTCTTTATTACGATTGGTTCTTACACTTTAATCCAACACAGAACTAAAGGGCAAGAACCAATCATATTAAAGAATAACTGTAGCGCTACAGTAGCAGTATCTTGCCGGAACGCACTCATGGACTACCAATGCTGGGCCAATCACTGCAAATCCAAGCGTGTTATTTTAGCTAAAGCTCTTCTTACACATTTCTTGCCGTTTTAAATCATGCCATTTAACACGATTGAACGTATTAATTTTTAATTTAATATGATATTAAACATGTTAAATGACGTAACTTGAAATGGCAAAAAACATGTAAAAAGAACTTCACTCAAATGTGTCATTTCAGATGTTAGGCGTGTAAGAATAACACGCTTGGGTTCGCAGTGAATATTGGCCATATATGACTATATAGTACGATTGATATATACATGATAATAATTAGCCATATCTTTATTTTTTATTTTTTTACTTTTTATTTACGTTGGCGTATATTGGCCATGTCGTCTGGAGCCGGCTTTAGACGCAACCCCAACGAACGCAGAGAGATCTGGTCTTGATAACTAATCACAGCTAATTTCAACAATAATTATTTTTTACGTGATTTTTTTTGAATCATAGCGATTACTGTATTTCTCATTTCCATGAAATTGCCTGATGAACTGAATTGGATCGATCTTATGTTGATCTAACATTTTTATCACGTTTGTATTCATCGTGAGAAGTAGTGTTTCCACGTGTCGATTAAAACGGTAATTACTACGTTACGCTTGCGATGCAACGCGACCTTCGGTACTGTCGAGCCGGACACGGATGCTTCTAGGCGCGTCCACACCGAGATTGCCGCTCAGACGCGCACTTTCGCGCTCGTAGTTTTGCGACGAGATCCTCTCGGAACGGATCTTTGTTTGTTTCCTTTTTTTCATGAACACGGGGGCAATCCTGACTTTTGAAAATTGGAAACGCGATATAAATGGAACGTGACCTCCAATAACGGGAGATACCCGAGATACAGCACGGAGGATCGGCATCGGAAACGGGTGCCCCACGTGCGCTCTTATTAGATGCAGCGCGATTCACGTGGCGCAACACGTGAGCAGGTAACTATCGCAACAGGAATTTCTGCCGAGGGTGGCTTCGCGGGTGGTACGACAAGGTGGGGATCGTTAAATGCGAAGCAAACGTGTGAAAGGGGTGAGGGAGGCGGTTCGCTCTCCGTAGTTGTTGGTCACAATTTGGAAACGATTGCGCAATTATTACGGTGCGAAAAAAGGCATGAAAATTTTAGACATGCCATATTGGTCTGAATTTTTGCACGAACCATACGCGACATTACTGTCACAAAACCGATCCTCGTCGCCGAGTGCGAGGATCAGTCGCGCTTCTATGCGAATTATATCTCTAAGAACTAATTTAATTGGTCAGCCTTTTTCATCGATTTTAAACTAAGGGAAGTTTTCTTTCACGACCATGCACTCTGACAATTTCTCTTTAGGATCTAAGAAGCAATTGGCACCTAATTCTCTAATACGCGACAAGTTGCGACGCAAAGGCGAATTGTTCTGCGAGTCGTGACGATGATAGAAGCGACG
Organism: Aphaenogaster floridana; assembly: GCA_003063835.1. Lineage (NCBI taxonomy): Eukaryota > Metazoa > Arthropoda > Insecta > Hymenoptera > Formicidae > Aphaenogaster > Aphaenogaster floridana. The sequence goes on from NJRP01000182.1 coordinate 377,251, forward strand.
AGAGAATCACTTCATGCGTGGCGGAGGCGAACGGGCCATAGGGAATCGCCAGATCAATTTATATTTTAATCGTCCCGTCCGCACGGGAGGGGCGAGGGAGGCTTTTATCTGTTGCATGGCAAGCGATGGCCCATCCGACCCATCTGCCTCAATCATCGATCGGAGAAGAAACAAATGCGGCACCACGCACGACAGAGTCGGAGTCGGCCCATGCCGATCTCCGGGTCTAAGCATCGACGTCTACCGGGATACGATGATCGTCGCTCGACCGGAAAATACAAAGGGATGTGCGCGCGACATCCATAGGTAGCCCGGCGTTGCTGCAGTTGATGGATCGAGTCGGATATGGGTGAAGAGAAGAATGCTCGTTAACCTAACGGTTCAGACAGCTCGTAATAAACACCGCGTATTTAAATGTATTCGTATTTAACGCTAAATTCGGTGGGGCCGAGAGAGCATTGTGCAGGATCTCCAAGCAAGACGAATGAAGAGCCAAATCCCGCAGCTATATATAAAGACAATAAATAAATTATGAATCTCGATTTTATCGTCATAGAAATTTTATATGATCTTCACAATTTTTAAATATCTCGATAACTAATCGTCAAATTAAAATTCTATTTACGCAGGAGTAAATTGATTCAGAGAAAAAAATTTTATATTAATTATATTATTTATGACTTATAGTCTATATTGTTAATAAAGATTCCGAATTGATCGAAAATCTCGTTGGAAACCAATAGGTGCAAATTTGCGGGCACCCTGTATTCCACTCGAAGTTTATCACCGACTACTGAATGCGTACGATGCTTATCTATAAGCGGTCGACGTTGGTGCGCGCGCGATGCAAATGCAATGTCAGGTGAAAAGAATAAGGAGAGGTTACGGAAGCGGGAGAAATTCCGCGACGTAAACTGCACGAACGAGTACGTTGACCTGAAATGACCTGACCTGCGACAACTCAACGTGTCTACTACGATAAACTGCCAAAGTAATCTCATGCGCGGATTATCGACACACTGATATGTAGGTACGTTACGCAATGGTTACGTTGCACCGCTTTTACATAAATAGAAGTATGCGAACAGTTTTATGTACGCAAACACAATTCGATGACGTCTATTTCCGTTACATCGGCTATTAATGACCGCGACAGGATTGTGTGACGAAGTTATCTTTCATGAATTTTCCTTGAATCTTTAAAAGTCTCGAGTCTGATATTACTACGTATATAATCCAAGAGCTTTAAGATATGGCTTCTAAAAAATAAGTATTTGGCGAGATTTAAGAGACACTGTCGCGTCCACCGCGATTATGATTTCGAGTGAGTGCTATTCGCGTCGAGGAGGAAAACGAGCTCTTATTTCTGGTACGCTTATCATTCACCTGTATTCATTTGTCGGCTCGGAATTAACACCGGAGTGCTCTTTCCAGAAATACTCGAGTGGGGTTGTGGGTGAACACGTGACTGGAAAACGTGCCTCCCGATGCACGTGGACCCGGGCACATCCCCCGATATCGGCTGCCGACGCGCCTCGTGCCCTCAACCCTCTTTCGTTTCGAGGTGGAGGAGAAGCTTCCGCTCGTCTCAGTCATCGCCGAGTCTCTTCGGGTTGCGTGCGTACGAAATTGCATCGACGATCCTCGCGACGACGCGCTGCAAGTCTCTCCTCTCCGCAGACGGAACCGACCGGATGCGTCCGCGCGCGTAAATCTGCCGATCATACCGAGAGACGCATCTCGACGTTATGGTGCATCTAATTCTTCGAGATCGCGATTGCGATCCCGTCGATTCGGGCCGTGATGCGAAAGTGACGACCGATAGATGTGGATACTTGGAAGAAAGCCGGGTTCGCGCGGCAACGCGACAAGTTTAATTCGCGGCTGAATCATCGAACGAGATCGATCGCAGCGGAAGCTTCTCTTTCCGTGGAAGATAATCGACAGTCAAGGCGGAACGTAACTCTGTCCCCTCGTCATCATGATTTTCCGTGTTACTCACTTTACGCTGCACTCGCCCGTAATATATCTGATTCGCCGTTTTTGTCTCAATCGCGCAATAGCATAACAGTTTCGAGATCGAAAAATGCTTGCATTTCCTCGAGGAGATGTAAAGTTTCTTCCTCTTTTACATGATGAAATGTTAACGCAAAACTCATATAGCTTTTAGTTGATACAGTGTTACGATTTCCTTGACAGCTAATACTCATAATTTCTTTAGACTTTGCTGACGTAAAAGAAATCAAAGATTTGTATACTTGATATGTTTTATTTTGCTTTCATCATTGTGATGTAACTTTTTGACTACTATTGCGTATGCATATTTAAGAAAGAGATTTGTGATTGGCATGCCACGAAATACTTTCACACTTTCACTTTATATATTTCGAGTGAGGTCATCAATTTTCTAAATTTCGCATTGTTATGCTATTTACATATTACTATTTATAGAACAAATATGGGCACGTCATTTAAAAACGAGGATTTATAAAATTTCTTCATTGATTATTCTTACTTTATCTATTTTTCTTCTTTTCCAATCTTTTTATGAAATTAATGAAAAGAATAATAAAAAGATACTGACATTATTGAATGAATTCTATATGGGCTACAAAAGAGAAAAAACTATGCAAATATAAAATTTTGCTCTCCTAGCTTTTTCATGTATTTCATTAAATAGATAAAAAGTTTTAGAGAAATGACTATATTTAATCTAGTACGTGTTTAAATCTACTTATACTTTGCTATTGTTCGCGAGGCCGGATAAAATAGAGTACGTTTATATAGATTTAGAGTATATTTGTACAACTATTTACAAGAAAGAGCTTTTTCAATCCGTTAATTTATATGCACTGTCTGCAGGACTTGTAGATAATTCAATGGCAAACTGTGAAATGCAAAAAACTGGACGAGGCAAATATGATACATTTGCTAATTTGTGACTGGTGAAACTTAGAAGATTATAAATGCGTGACAAAAACTACAATCGGAACGACAAAAGCAAATCGTTATTATATCATTAACGAATTATTTCGCAATGCAAACTCACTGCAAACTGGTGTTAACTTTTGCAACATCAATGCAAAACTGAACAAATAAATAAATTAAATGTAGATATACTCTACTTAGTAAAAAAAAAATAATTCCATTATTTCGGAAACTCAGTAAATAACGAGCATCGAAATTAACGGGTGAAATTAATTTAGTGGAATTTGATGAAACGATAGCGAACTACTATTGAACGCAAGTCGAAGTCAGGCATGGAGTCGATTTTGCTTTAAATAGTGAGTGATTCTGCGAAGACTATTCAAACCCAATATACCGTGCGGCACATTCGATAAGAAAAAAGCTACTGTCGAATTCAGAATGGATTCCTGTGGCTGGACGCGAATGGGAAATGAGAATGGCGAGGGGATGGCCGGTGCGGACGCGGCCGCCTCTTGGCAGCAGTGTTACACCTGGTGCACGCCGTATTCGCATTCGCACTCCCACCACTCGCATCATCCCCGTCAGTACCAGGGTAGCCAGTATCAGCAGCTACCGAGAAGCGCCTCTGCCACGACAAACGCTTCCACCCACTACCCATCCTCCCAGCAGCAGCATCATCTGCAGCTGCAAAGCGCCCAGCCGCCGCCTCTGGACCAACAGCAGCATCTTCATCCTATTAGAGGACAGGGCGGGCTCAGGAGAGTTCCTTATGACGGACCAGGTATCAAATTCGCGTGTAACGCATCATTTTTGATAATATCGGTTCATTTCATAATAAAACGACGAGGCAATTTCGTGCGGATTAATGCGCAAAGTTTAAAGATTTATTAATTATACTTAAGACAAGCGTGCCTTTTGCTAATGATATAGTCTTGTTATGAAGTATCGACTTGATACTGCGACGAGAAAGTTAATTACATTTCTCCGAAAATTTTCTTCGTTCTTCTCTTCTTCTCCTGGGTATTCCAAATCGTCCCTCTCCTCCGGGGAGAATTTCCCGGACGCGAAATTATGTAAGTACTCCCGTTGATCGTCACGCGATGTCAATCACCAAATGGATCGATCTTATCGAAAGGATTAATATACCTCATCGATTTCGCATTGGCCCTTATGTACATCCTAAATATCATCTCGATTATAATATCATCCTCTTATAGACTCCGGCTATGCTATACCCAAGAGGTTCGCGTTTCTTCGTCGCGAGTTTTATGATATCGTCTCTTATTAATAATAAAGAAGAAGACAAAGAAGATGCTAGGAAAGATTCTAAGATCCATGCTGCCACAATGAAAGAGACTTAATCGAAAATAATATTTACTCGTCCCGCTACTACCGACATTGCATCGCGCATTGCATCCTTACGCTGACTTCCTATCGATGATGTTACTCAAGATGATCCAATTTTCTAAAGATACGATGGCGAGCGATTATAATAATGAAAGCCTTATAGCTGCAAGCGGGGAAAACGTATCGTGCGACCACACTGACATAAGACGCGCAACGTGTGAATTGTACCAATTAACTCTTACTTTTGTACAATAAACTCGCAAAAAAGAGCAATATTTATGCAACAATATTTATGCAGTTGCACGAATTATACCTCGCGATAATAAAATTTCAATAGACAATAAAGTTTTGCTGTCTATAAAATCGTAAAAAGATATTAAAATGGAAAAAGGTTGTATTTCGTGTCAAGACATTTCCATATAAACTTTTTATGTCTTCGTTAATAAATAACAGATTCATGAATTAGACGTTTTCGTCGTCGCATGACACCGGCGTCGGAATGGCGAACACGTCGAACGCAATTTTTCCGGACACACGTTTGCGTAACGCGTTTCGCGCCGAAAGGGATTTGCCACTCCACGAAAGCTCTTGCAAAAAGATAAGGAGGAAGAGCAGTTGCCCACGCAACCATCGGTAAATAGTCCATTGAATTATTCATGGGAATCTGTTGCTTCCATCTAAACGGCTGTACCGCCTCGCGATGCGGATTTGTTTAACCAAAAGATATATTAGAGAAATAAATTGACTTATTGAGATATAGAATCAGTAAAGTAGATGGTTTCAAAGCTACCTATCTTCCTTCCTCGCGATATAGTAGACACGATTTATTTATCGTAAAATTATTATTCTTTTTTTTGGTCACTATTTTTGTATTAAACTATCTAACAGATTCCTCGTATATCTATGAAATTATGTTGACAGTACAAATATCTAATTGCTTTAATTAAACTTTTAGCTTCAAATTTCTGACGCTTGCGTAACATAAATTGTGAGAAATAGGAGATTAATAATTTACAGCACAAAGTTTGATACGATTAACAGAATAGAATCTTAGCTGCAAATAACAGCGTTATAATGCGATTCTTTGTAGAGATGACGCATTCCAATGACATCATTAAAACTTCACATACGCACCGTAATTATACTCCTTTGTTAGTGTTTTCCGTCATGCGGCGCTCGCACTTTTCGTACCTAGGTGAGCGCATTATTTATTCATGACACTCTCATATAAATATTTATTAATCCGCCTACCTAATGAAACATAAACTTTGTTCGTGTCTTTTACGATCTTTTAATCTTTTTGATTCAGGAGCGCATAACCATTTATTGTGGCCTGGAGCTAATAATTTGTATACATCTCCAATGCGGAGATGTTCTACAAATATAATTTCAAAAGGAATTAAAAAATGTTAATAAAATTATTCTGCGGTACCTTTTAGATAATTAAGACAGTTGAGTTTTATGAATGTAATATTTTTCGCAACAAATTTCCTAACAGTTTTCTTGATGGAAGGGTGTTGGGGGGAGGGGAGAGAATCTAATAGATGCTTTTTTTAGCATTATTATTATTAAATTTAATACTCGTAGAGGACCACAATCCGTATGGTTGATACGTAGTAATAAATAGAATACCATCTATGGCCAGTCAAGTCGTCTTACAATTTATTTTATGAATTTAAGTTAAATTTTATGATCGTATGGATACTCTTGTGCTACCAACTTCTACGGTCTTTCGAATTTATCTGTTTTGAAATCCAATTATGTAAGGACTGTATTATTTGCCCGAGTTTATCGTCGGAGAAAATTTTCCAGAATGCATGAATGTACCGGAGACGACTACCGTGTTTATCCGAGAAAAGCGACTGCAAATGGAAATAGCCGTTATGGACACAATAACATTGCAGTGTTATTTTCTCTCTCATGGAAATTCGAGGTAATCTCGATATCGAAATAAACAGCAACGTCTATCACGCGGAGCGACGTAACACGGAAACTGTATCTAATCGCGTGCGATTTCCATGGACGGGGTTTCTTTTCGCCATGTCCTTTCGCACATACTTTTATATTACTCCGTTATTCAAATTGCGTCCTGTCCGATCGGTTTTGAGACGCACGAGAGAAGAACCCCTATCTTTCACAAATGGACCGCGCTCTACGTTATCGTAAAATTTCTCCCAGTTATGTATCGCGTTTTGTTTTGCACTTTCACGCACACATACGCTCTCTCGAAAAATGACGATCAATCAGACACGTTTAAAAGTAAATGATTAATTGAACAGCTAACGACGGTTACCGTCAAGAATGGTAAACGGAGTGAAAATGCTGCTGCGCGAGAAGTCCGCCAATGCACGATGAATTATATGGTGATCGCTTGATTAGCGAAACGACATTGGAAAAGACGCGTATCTTCGAGTGGTAACGTAAATCTATCTGCCGTCAGAACGCAATTACGGTAACTTCTTTCGCACAACGCAGCATCGCGTAAACCGCGCGTACATGACTTATTGTTTCTTCGCTGTCATGCATTTTGTACTTAGGCAACGAGCACATGGTACAGGGATTGGGCGGACACATGCGCGACACGTACCGAGGAGAGGACTCGTTCGTGAAAGCGCGATATTCTGGTTTACACAATTAATTAATTATCTTGTGGTCTTATGCATCCGCGCTTTCATAAACTATGAATTTTTCAGACTCGGGAAAATCGATAAGTCAATGAGATCCCAGCCTGTGTGTGCATGCGTATGCGAGAAGTGCAGAGTTTTAATCTCGTAAAAGAAGCTTCAGTTGCAAAGCGCGTCTAATCGTTTGTATATATGTGAGAAGTTTCAATGTGGAAACGAGAAAAAATTTAGAAGAGAAAAGATTACGAACGTCGAAGAAAGTTCTAATGTAGGATGTGTATGTCAAAGTGCATGCATTCGAATGTAATTACAAGGCAGATCTATATAGAAATTACAGTAATAAAACCTAACGGACCCAGAATAATTTTGTTCGTTGTTTGCTTTTGCAAGAGATCTAAAGTTATTAGCATCAAGCTTTGAAAAATTATATATATATCCACTTCTGATTGTATATAATAATATAGCATATATTCTGACATTTCAAATATAATTATATGCGTGTGAAAATTGTATATAATTTTAATGAATGTTTGAAAAAATTTTATCAAAAGGCAGAAAGAGAAAAATTTGACATAACCCATCCATAAATGGCTACGAGTTGTTCTCGAATATTATTTGAAGTTATTGAATAGTTATTAAATTCAATATTAATTGAAGTTAATGAAGATTTAACAAATTCTCTATCTTCTAATTTCGTGTTTTAAAAGAGATGAATCTTTCATTTTAAAAATCTCGCCTCATCCAACAACAAACGGAATGTATTCGCAAGAATATACTTCTGGATTATTTCTAATAACCGGTAAAAAAACAATAAAACAGATCATTATCGCTGTAATTGACTTCCTTCCTGTGAACATTAATCGGAATGGAATTAGATGCGGATTGCTAGATTCATCTAGAACGAGCGCGATTTCGTCGGCTTTTTCTCATCCGTACGCGTCGATGAAGAATCGCGAGATTTTCTGTCGTGGTCATTGTGGCCGTTTCTATCTTGTTATATGGAAAAAGATCGGATTGAAGGTTCGCGGAAAAGAGGCGGACTAAGAGAGGCGAACGAGAGACGACGAGGGGCGTAACGACATCGCGAGAAATGGTGGAGGCGGCGGGGGTAGAAGAGTCAGGAGGCTAAAACGGAGGAGGAGAAGGAAAGCGATTACTACGACGACTTGTATCCTGCGCCAGCTAGCTCGGTTAGAAATAAGCAGCGACCGCTGGTTATCCTGAAACATTGCATTATCCGTTGCAGCGAGATGGAACGCCTTGGACAACGTCCTTGAGCGCGGAAACGCACTTCGGATGTCGCGGTGGTACCGGTAGGCGAGCGGAAAAATCAACGAACTAAACGAAGATCACGCTCGTGCCATCGTTTAATTTTGTTCAACTTTGTTCAGCGCGAATTTCTCTCAGTTTACTTTGCGGAAATCGAATCTCTTGTGCGCCCAATGTCATTCTCTAAAATTTCTGACTTTAATTTAGTTTCTTGAAGCGGAACGCGGTAGTTTCTAACTACAGTTCGCTTGAATTTTATATATATAATTTATGTTTAAGACATAAAATTTTTTATGTCTATATAAAAAATTATACGTTACAGATTCCATAATACACCGCAGATTTTAATAGCGTATTCTGAAGATTAATTAGAGTCGAAAATCTTGATATGAAAAAATGGAGATTAAATGTTTTTAAATAATAAACGATCAAACCAATAGTAGTGCATATACACTTCACGCGCTAAGGCTCGTAACTACGCTTATAAATCAAGTTATACATAAATATAAATTAATAGGCTATAAAAAATTAAGACAAAATTAACGCTTTATAAATATTATATACGATCAACAGTCATTAGCGCATGTTTTATTAATAATGTTTTATAAATAACTTACTGGCTATGCTATATAATTGTAAAATATTTCTTGTCTATCTCTTATTAATATTTGTGACATAATTAAATTGAAAAAATCTTTAAGTATATTGCTTTCTTGCATCAATTTATATTTATATATAATCCTGGATAAATATATAAAGAGGCTAAACGCAGACCTCTCTCTCTCATTAAAAAATTTGGGGGAAGAAGAATAAAGGGAAAATAAAATAACATATCTAACTATTTTCTTTACTCAATAGGTTTCAATATATCGTATATAAATATATATTATTTTACGTATATAAATATATATTATTTTACGTAAATATAGTGTTTCTTTTTGTTCGATCTTGCAGTCTGTGAGATACGAGAATACCATAAAGAAATAAAATCTTTCCTAGAAGTATCAATATCTATTTATTTAATTTAATTTAATTTCTTCCATTTTCTATATTTTTCATTATTTATCTGAACATTGAAATAAAATATTTAATTAACTATAATGTATTTGAATATAGTAGATATATTAAAATTTCTCACACAATAAATGATATTATGATGTCTTCATGGTGCTCTTAATTGGCTTTTCTAAAAATAATATTCTGTCGCGTAACAAATCGGTTGACGGATTACATACTATTTATCCAGAATTAAACATTATTACTAGTCTGTTCTAGCCCATTATTTTAATTGATCCATAAGATATTATTATATATTTGTCTATAATATTCTTATATTATTTTGATTTGTTATATACATACAACTCGTATATACAACTTTAAAATATTTATTGTCTCAAATTAAGACAAAAAGTAATTTACCACTGATGCGATGCGCAACAGCGGAGCTTTGTAGCACGGTTACGTTGATCTGTAAAATAAAAATACATTCAAAATACAACAGCGATCAAAATAATTATTATGTCAAGAAATAATTACTTCGTGCAATAAATTTCTTTTTTACCCTTTTTTCAAATATTTACATCGAATAAAATAATTATATATTTTTGCGAGACGATCAATACCGTAAGGCGTAAGTAAAAATAAGAAAGTAAGTGAAAGTAAAGAATCAGTACTCACCCTATGGTTGCTCCGCCATCGTCCGATGCCTCCCAGACCTTCTCTTCCTCTCAGGTTTCTTGGTTGCATAACACTCGCGAAACACGGTTAATCGCGAACAAACACTAATTAGAATACGGTGATTACGATAAACTCCCGATATTAATCGCACGCGACGTTCGCCTAGCTATATACCCTCAGACATTAGGGGTAGTTCGGGTATTTTAAGATCGTCAAACTCCGCATTCATGTATGTGATCCCCTAAGAGAGTAGAAAGTTTACTTTCACACCGTCTGATACGATGTCAATCTAGTTAAGAGACAATTAAAACACGATAAACCATCCGAAAATCTAAAATCGAAACTTGATTTCATCCACGCGATACGTTTCAGACGAATAAATCTTTCCAGGTGACAAGTCATTTACATCAACGAAAAACTCAAAGGTCGCGACGCAATGTATAATCTAAGTATCGTTAGATAAATAACTATCCATAAGTATCGTAATCATAGATAGAAAGTTGCCACCTTTAAACTAGTATTCTGTCGAAGATCTATCTTGAAAAAGAAAATAGTTTCTACATCTATAACGTTTGTACTATTTTCGAATTTGCCATTTTTCTTTTCTTGCTTTCTCTTAAAAAAAGGTCATGAAAATTAAGCCTTAATATATGTATATATATATTTGCAAAAAGAAAATTTTTGATTTTTCGACATTGGGGGCCAGTGTGAAGTTGGCCCCCCCAAAATTGAATTGCTTATAACTTTTGAACTAGAGGGGGGCAAACAAAAATTCAAACGGGGCATTCGTGGGCAAATGATGGGCAAACGTTTGTAAAAAGAAAATTTTTAATTTTTTAACGTTGGGGGGCCAGTGTAAAGTTGGACCCCCCAAAATTAAATTGCTTTTAACTTTGAACTAGAGGGGGGCAAACAAAAATTCCAACGGGGCATTCGTGGGCAAACGATGGGCAAACGTTTGCAAAAAGAAAATTTTTGATTTTTCGACATTAGGGGGCTAACTTCACACAGGTGTTAACTTGTGGTTTAAGCTTAACCTAATGATAATGTAAAAAAATTGTGTTTTTCTATCTATGGTTAATCACTAAACTGATGATTTTATAAAACTAATGGATTTTAAGATGGAGTAATTAATCATGCCCAATTCGTATGAACACAACACGACCATTGGACAAGTTTGATTGCTTAGTCAAAGATTATTGTGATTATATGTATGATTTCAATGTTAATTAATTTTCAGAATACATTATTAAATCGTACGGTAATCGTAAAACAACTTACATAATAATATACAAAACATACATATAATTTTTCTTAACAAGGCATTTTGCTGTTGTAACGGCGGTTTTTTATTTTATCGTTAAACCTGTTGATATTTTTGTTAATTAACATTGCTCTTAGCAATTCCGACTTTACGGATGACCAGAGATGATATCGTTCAAACGGGGGGACCCTAATTATTCCGATTTATTCCAGATTATTAATGACAATAATGACACATGTTTCTTTCTCTCTGTTATTTTCTTATATAATCACAACTGTAAATCCACGCTTGACAAAAGCTGTGTAATATTTCTGGATAACTATAGCTCTATCTACCATCACATCATTAGCAAACATTATTAGAGCAAAATATATTCTTTGATGCGCAAACGTTAATTAAATTAACGGAAAATCTCGACTGTTGTAGAGAGCTTATTTAAATAAAATTAAACGGAAGTGAAAATAGACCGAATATATAGTTTCAATTATCATAGTTAACATTATCATCGGTTACTAGAGTTTTGTAACAATATTTTACCGCAGGTGCAATTATAATAGGTAGATGCGAGATGAAACCATCTTACGAATTTACCCCTTAGAAGAATATCTACCTGCGTCGACAAGTATAAGAACGCTTTAGATAAATAATCCGTTATTTGTCGCGCGGTTGCATCAAACGTTTTCATCCTTCGCACTGTAATTACCTTTGATGCTCATACCGTAAGACAAACCGACGGTACATTAATGAATAATTAATCATCGCGAATGGATATGAGCGCGGTACGATGCAGCGCGGCGCGACGCGACGTCGCTGTCGCTGTGGCGGTACCTGCATTCTCTATTCGCTGTTTTAAATAATCTCCGAAGAGGAATAGCGGGGTGCTGCGAGCACCACCGACCCTAAGGTCGGCGGAATCCGCCGTGCGGTGTGATGCGGAGAATCCGAGAGCAGGAAAGTGGCCGCGGGCGCGTGGGCCCGGGTGGGCAGGGCCTCGGGGTCAGGGATCACCGGGCGGCAGAAAAGAACCGGGAAAATGTTCCTGCCGCGAGAGATACTCTATCTCTCGGCTCATAATGCGCAAGTGGGAGGCTGCACGCATACGCGTAGAGAAAGAGAGAGGGAGAGAGGTGCACGCGCGCTATGCGCTATGCTCGTCCTCCTATGCACCGCGATGCGGACGTGCAATCTCCGTGAAAGAAAGGGACCCTTTTGTCCGCTCTTCTTCCCTCCTCGCTTTATTGGGCTTTGTTTTACTTCGCCTCCACCTCCGGGGAATGCGATTCGTTGCGCCGCGGACGCCGTGTGATCTTCGACACACGCGCGAGTATATAATATGTCGTATATAATGCACGTAGAATGAGAGAGAGGAAGAGGGAAAGAGAGAGAGAGGGGAAGAGGCGGAAATTTCGCTTAGAGATTTTTCTCTTTTTATCTTTTTCATTTTCAACCATGACGTTCAATAGCAATACTATAATTGTATCGTTTTCAGGTGATCCCATGATAACATCCTCTCTGAAGGGTAAGTGACCATCGACGATCATTTTTTTTCTTACTTTGCATATTCTTTGCCGAAGGGTCCACGAAAGGATTCCCGCCGCGAAGTGTTTGTCCCCGTTGAAACTGAAAACGACAATACGACAAGTCGCTCCTTTTTGCATGCGTTTTATCAGTTACGTATACGTCCACGCTTCTTATATTCTACAATACTTTCGTAGATTATAGAGAAAATAGAGACGTAAATTATTTAAAGCAACGAATAGTCAATTATTTCCAATGACTATTTTTTAATCATTTCAGGAAAGATTTTAGAAAAATAAGAGTTAACACGATAAATATGTATTTGGCATTTTAACGTATTGTCTAAGAAAATCATCGTATATATGCACGTGATATACTTATTGTTAGTTATCATTTCCCTAGAATGAGATTTGTAATAATTTGTAAAGTCAGCTTGTCGAGATAAAACAAGCTGAGCAAAAAATAAGAGGTACAATTGATGTAAATAGATAAAGAATTCGTAGATCGGGCAGATATCTCAGACAGTTAGAACGGCGGATGCATAGATAAATTATCATCATGCAGGTACGCAACGGAGTTGCATTCAATCAACGCATATGCGATATTTCGCGAGAAACACGAACAGTAAGGGTGGGAGAGAGGCGGCAGATATGCGAAGAGTCGCCCGGCCTTGTGACGTCACATCCTGTCATGTCTTCATACCCATTCAAGTTACGATAGTCACGAAGAGTACGAAGAAAAATCTCGTGCATACCTCTAAAACATTATTCATCTTCGTTCATCCTTCATGCCATTTTCAAATTGTGTTCTAAGAGGCAAATAATGTTAGCAGTATGCCGCGACGCTTTTTGCAAGGCTTCAAAATTTTTCGAAATTATCTTTAATATTTAACCAATGAAACCCGAAAAAATGAATACAGGAATGATCTTCTTCTACCGTTTTTACGTTTTGTCAAAGTTCGTATGTTAATATCTAAACTGTACTGAGAAAAAAAATTTATTAACTTGACTAAATTTTTCAACTAAATAAAATTTCTTCAGTTCAAGTATTTATTTATTTAAGTTAAATTTATAAATATTTGAAAAGTAAAGTTCAAATACTTTAACTGAAGAAATTTTATTTAGTTGAAAAATTTAGTCAAGTTAACAAATTTTTTTCTCAGTGTGTGTTTAGAACTCTGATACATTAATTATGTGATATTCATTTAGTATGTAATATAATTTGATCATATATATAATCGTTCTTCGAAACGCGTTTTCTACCCAAGCACCCTAATCGTTTTATTGTTTTATTATTGTAGTTCTTATTGTCATGATTTCAACCATTTTTAATAGCCAACATGTGTTCGCGTCATGGCAACTCGAGTTGAGATATAATCAATCGTAATTATGATATACGTCTTCGTTTCTCGTCTGTTCCATCGTACGATAGAAGTACCTGACTTTCGATAGTAATCTCTCTATTGTTGGTTGATTGATTAGTTGTCGAGTGTGCAGTTTGTTTGCGTTGCTTTTAAAACACCGACCGAAAGAATGCGACTAAACGTTTTTGATAAGGATATATAATTTCTAATAAATCTTTTTAATTTTTTTATCATAACTTATTGTGTTAGATATTTTGTCTTAAATTGACCCCTAATCTTTAAGTACGGCCGAGTTCGATTACATTAATCGTAAGTGACGTCGCGGTTCCACATTTTATTCCGGAAAATATAGTGTGTATTCCAGGAAGATAATGAGTCGACATGAAATCAAGTTTCGCGTGTCAAGAATCGACCGAAGACAAATAATGATCTTGTTTTTTATTTTATTATTATGCGATTAGCGCGGAAATCGCCTGCTGATCGAAGTACGATATTAATTATATGAAAGTATTCGATTCGAGAAGCTTTTCATTTCAAAAAAACGCTTAAAAATTTGATTTAAAATTTTAGAATGATCATAAATGCAAAATTATATTTTTAATGCAAGATTATAAAAAAGGTCCTGATACTGATAAGGCTGCCACTGATATTTCTCTTACATTTTTGATTGACATACTATCTCTTGCGTACGAAGTGGTCCCTCGGAACGGCCAAAAAAATTTACGAGCGCATACGATTTCGTAATCTTTAGATAGCTCATCCTACGTATCTGTGAAAGATTAATATCGCGTATCAACAACGTATGGCGCTCGTCTCTTTCCTCATAGAATTTTTTTTCCGCGATTATTACGGCCGAAGTTTGACGCGGATTCATTCAATAATGGGTTTTAATGAAACGCATGTCGGTGACAGGTAAACAACTCCGCGAAGGAAAACGGTGCACAATTTGTTGCACAAACGCCAATTTCCGTGCGTGAATGATCGCATTGCTTCCAGAATTATACTTTCCTGTCCGTGCGTCAAATATTTTGAACCGGCAATCTGCGATTGTTGAGCATCGATTACTGCCGGTAACTGCACTGGGTAATTAAGTAGCGTCGTGCAAAGAGAAAAATGAGTTAAATACATCTTTCAACGAAAATGAATTAAATGCGGACTATAATTGAAGTGACGTATGTTTTGACGTATAAAATTTTTTTCGGAAAAAGAATTACATGTTTAAGGTTTGAATTCCTTTGAAACGATTGATCGATCTGAAGATTTTCTTGCAAGAATGTTTTGCACAAACTTGCCAGTTTCTCCGTCGATCTTTCTACCAAGTACGATAAATTTCAAAATCATCATCGACACGATTATTGAAACATATAATTAATCAAGACGGCCTTAACTCAGGTACTTTGCATGCTGTACTTTTTCCCCAACATTTTTACCCTGATTACATAAAATACCTTACGTCGTGCTTGTCCGTGATCAAAATACCGTTGTAATGAATATTCATAGACACAGTAGAAATAATCCAGATAGTACTTATGTTCTTACTTAACGCGAATATAATTATTTATGCGTTATTAATTAACAAAAATTTGCCGTGTCAAGCTCATGGATTATCAGCGTTCGTCTCGCGTTGCTAATCGCAATTGCTTCCAGTAAATTATTATATTAAATATGCACTGCCGCGACTTCTGCAGTTGCTCGATCTATTTCGGCGTCATATAGAATTTTATGCGCGTGTTTGAACCTCCTTTTGATCTGACGGTTTCGAGACTGGCTCAATTAACAGCTGACAAGCAGATGTTAGCGGCATCGCGGAACATTTACGTCGAAAAGATTATAAAAGCTACGCGTGTAATTTCAACGCGCCTACTGCGCTTCCTGAAGACGACGATGCACTGAGAGCACGTGCCGGGATCCATTGGATTAGCAAATAAAATGATAAAAGATCAAGCAGTTCAAATAATCAGACGTTGCTTAAACGCGCCACGTGCGTGTATCATTGACAAAATTGATAGCGACAATTGAATCGGTTTTATTTTGGATAGATGGACTGCGCGAATCAATCACACAAGAAAACGTTCAAGATACGCCCGATATCTCTTCTGTTTCGTACACGTGCAGAAATACGAGACGAGATAAAAATTCGAGATACATTATACGTTTTTGGCCGCGCTTCTAACGCGTTTCAAAAGTGCAACAAAATTACCCGAGCAAGGATTTCTACATGTATTCCAAATACTGAATACAGATATCCTAAATTTTGATATACCTCTAAGAGGATCGCACTGCTCGATATTCCGATTCTTTTTACTCTTATCTCGGAAACTCGCGAAAAATAGTTCAGATGAATGCGTTGGGAAACGACTACGGAAGTTTTCGTGTGATGCATGTATGTACCATCGTATGCCACGTCGGTCCCGCCGTATCGGCCACACTTCACGTACCGGTAATCAATTCGAGCGATAATGAGTACGTGCTGGCTTACGTACACGTGCAGTCGGCAGTTTGAGGGTTTGTGGTAGTGTCGGACGGATGCGAAGTTATTGCCAGGATCCATTCGAGTCCCTGTCATGTACGTTGCATCCGCGTGTGCGAAAGGTCGCGAACGAAAGTCCCGCAAACGGTATTTACCGAAAGGTAATAATTAATAAACGCGCTGCCGCTTCCAGGTTCATGATTCGTACCGCAAGCGCCCATACGCGAACTTCTCGGTTCTTGCTCTTCGCGGATCAACTGTACGGATTCGTTGCAACGCGTCGCTAAACCCTAATGATCTTAGAAGGGTTATCTCTATTTTACATGCGATATTTTACACGTACATATCGAGGCGACAGAAAACGACGAAGGAAAGAAAAACAAATTCTTGAATGATTCAAATCGATGCAAATAGATACTAGAGCGCGATGTCAATATTATCTATGCGATTATGAGTGTGATTAATAATTACTTTGACACTATTTTATCTGATGAACAGATAAAGAGATTTATTACACAAATGGTCATAGATCGCGTTTGTAGATCGAGAATTTTTTTAGGTACATATTTCAAAATGAAAGCAAGAACGTTGCATGCCTAATTAGGATAATGTATATATGGCTACAGCGGTAATGCAGCATTGCTCTGTAATTATTCGCCATTAAAAGGAAAAAATAAATTGATAAGTATCGCTTGGACGCACAGATACTATTATTAATAAGTTATGAGTATCTTTCACCTTCTCTACTGGCGATATATGATCGAGGATCATTTATATTTCAATTCGGGATAAGACTTCTTAAGGGCGGCGCCAGACTATGCGCGTTTTACGCGAATATTCGTGATTCGAGCATCGTTCATCCTTGTTTATCATTTGATAAAGAACAAGGATGACATGACTTGAATCACGAATATTCGCGTAAAACGCGCATAGTCTGGCTCCGCCCTAAGAGATTTGCAACTTGAGCATTACTTATATCTCAAAATTGTGTGTTGTTGCACCCTTCCTTAAAAATATTCTTTTATATATTTATAGAAAAACTCATTTTTTTGAAAACGAAATCTTCAGAAGAAGATTGAATTCAAGTTGTTCAGAAACTTAAAAAAGTATACCATATGCTCCGTACGTTTCTTTACGCGGTACGTAATAATAAGTAACAATCTTTGAATATTTGTGAATAAATGTATGTATTATAATTTTTTCGTCGTTTTCTATGTCAGAAAAGTTGTGAAATACATGACTTGCGCAATAACGAAAAAGTCGTGATTAAAACAAGACAAGTTTCATCGAATCAATCAAATCTATTTTTAATTAGTTAAAAAGTGGAGCACGCGTTCAATAAAAAAACTTAAGGCGACCGTGTTTAAAAAACTGTTGACCAAGCATTCGTGCTCGTTCTTAGGTAAGATAAGGTAAAAAGGTAAAAATTCATATTTTTTTTTAACTGGAACTAGAATTGCAAAAACGCACACAAGGCTGAGCGAATTAAATTATTCGAATAGGGAATGCAAAAACGTGAATGTGGGGAAACATAGTTTTATTGATATAGTGCACGTGTCATTAACGCGATGTAACAAATTTATATAAGGCTGATATAATGTATACGCATTTATCGACCTATACAGGGTGATTCAAAAGGTTACCGCCAAACTTAACGAGCGTATAGAGGGGTCAAAAATAAAACAACTTTCGATTAGGAATTTATATATTCTCCGAAGTAATTCTGAGTCAGTACAGGTCTTTGTATATGGGAACTCAAATAATATACCAATGAAATAATCATAATTTGCTACTCTTCCACTAGCTTTATTTTGTTTTTATTAAAAGGTCTTATTAAGGATTACATTAACTTACAAATTTGCTGCATGCGACATGGTCCGTAAGATACCTGGGATATTTGAGAGAGTTTGCCAGAGTTTTGTTCGACAATGCAATACTTGCATTGAATGTAGACGTCACCAATTCGAACACCTTTGTAAATTCAATTTGTAAGCTAATGTAATCCTTAACAAAACCTTAATAAAAAAAAATAAAGCTAGTGGAAGAGTAGCAAATTACGATTATTTCATTGGTATATTATCCGAGTTCCCCATACATTCAAAGGCCTGTACTGACTCAGGATTACTTCGGAGAACAGGTTCCTAATCAAAAGTTGTTCTATTTTGACCTCTCTATACACGGAGAAAATTTTATATTAAAAATTACTATGTATGGCAGTAGCCGTGGACCATTGCTGGAATTATAAAAATTTTTACTATGTTTTTCACTTTATGAGTTTAATAATTATTAATATAATAACATAGTAAAAATTTTTATAATTCCAGCAACGGTCCACAGCTACTGCCATACATAGTAATTTTTAATATAAATTGTTCTCCGTGTACGCTCGTTAAGTTTGGCAGTAACCGTTTGAATTACCCTGTATATAGCATACTTATATATAGAAGGTTTATTATAGCAGAAACTTAGAAATTACTCAATCGGAAATATAATTTTTAAAAAGCAAGAAAATCGAGCATTTCTTGTGTCGCCCTATTCGTCGTCGCTTTAAATAGTAATATTGAATGACTCTATTTCCGTGTTGCTAAGAGACTATTTGTTTTAATATATTATTAGCGGTAATAAATACAGAGTCGCCTATCAAAGCTCGAAAAAGAAACATATTTTTTCACGCGTTCCGCTTTTAGCAGTTGAATTACTGACTGTATTCACGAAAAGAGGCGCCCGTTCTCTGGAAAGAACGCAGCAGAGCCACGAAAGCAAGGGAATCCTCCACACCCAATTCTGCAATAACGAGAAGGTGGGAATGCACACCTAGGAGAAAGTAAGTCGCCGAAAGTTTCGTTTTCACGTCTGGCCCGGTCCTAAAGCGACCGGTTCCGACATTCTGATCCGGTCCGCGAAACGTTGCTTCAACCAAATTGCGAAACTGACGACTACCGAGATTCGGAACTGAAAATTCTCGGAATCAATTGGCTTCAGCATCTTATCATTGAGCATCGACGACTAAAAAATTATGATATTTGGGAGAATTGAAAGATAATTTTAACCAAAACTACATACAGATTATAAAATATCAGATTATACTGCGATCAATCAGTGGCATCATCTGCCTCCTTCTAGCACGAATCAGAGATGGGAGTGAAAGGGTCCAGGATCAACAGGTTGCTCGATACTCGTTTCAGTTCCCGACCGACCTTTAGCCGGAAAGCTGCGGCGTCTTTGCTCGCATTAAGATCTCCCAAGCCGATAGTATAAATACGAACGGCGTTGAATCTATTTCGCACGCAAACGAGAATAGAAATATTTTTTAGATTAAAGAAAAATGGGAGAAACAAATTATCCAATTCAGCAACTGATTAATTGATGGAATGATCTCACTTCTTTATGTCATAATTATTATGCAATAAATAAAAAATTAAAATTTAGTCAAGTTTTACGATAAAATTTGCTCGCTTAATCAAATTTTAAATCGCAATTGAATTGCAATTTTATATAATAACATAAATACGATCTCTTTCTTTTTTTCTCTCTCTTTCTCTCACTTGAAAACGAGATTTGTAGTATCAAAAAATGTACTAATATACAATTAAATTAAAGAAGATTTTGTTTAGAAAATATCAGACAAGTGTCTGACGAATCTCTTCAAAATAAAGAAAAATAAAAAGAGAGGAAAGGAGAGGAGAGAGAGAGAGAGAGAGAGAGAGAGAGAGAATGAGCGAACTAAAAACGAAGCAAGAGATATAAAAAGAAGTACGGCGAGCGAAGAGGAGAAAGGAATCCTTCCGTGACTCGCGAGAGTCCGCAGGTCTCTCGTGGTTTCCGCGTTCGCACAACAGGCATCGCGTCTACCGGACCGGTTCTGGTGATTCAGAGCCTCATGCCTTCACTACGTAACTTATGTCGAGCCCTCCCGCACTCTCTTTTTTCTCTGCTCGTGGCGTACAATCATCACGATGAAAGAAGAAGAACTGCGATCAGTATGATTGGCTGATAAACATAACTTTACTTTAAATGAATATAAGACCCGGAAAACAATTACTTGGGCATTTAAAATTATAATTTTTGCGTTTGCGAGAAACTTACAATACAGCATTAAAAAGACTTATTGTCTTAAAAAGAATCGGAAAGTATTTCTGTGTGAAGCTATTTTCTACGAGATGTCCTGATAAAATTTTGTATAAAGGCAATATATTATACGGATTTTTTATATAAATAAATCTATGTTGTAATTAAGTATGTTATTAGTTTGCGATTCTTAGCAAGAACACCTATTTTACAGTGTTCTTTTTTCAGTTCTCCAATTTTCTTTCTTGTCTCAAAGTTATCTTCCTTTACCGTCTTTCACTAAACGACGCTCAGCTACGACTAACTGCCGACGCTTCCGCGTTCATCGAAGGTAGAACAGAGATAGCGGGATTCTTTTTGGATCCTGCCCACGAATGCCCGACCCTGATGGCCCTGACCCAAAGCGAGACACGCTTTCGCGAGTTATAATGGCTGCCACAGAACATCTTTGTCTTCGTTCGCAACATTAAATTTGGATATTAACGCGGCTGCTATTATTAGAATTAAAAAGATTCTTTGATCATTGAATAAACTTTCAAGACATTTCAAACGCACATGTAGAATTCACTTTGTTGCATCATTCGAAATATTCTGTAATTCTACACATCATCTATTTGATAATATCAATAATCTAATAAAAAAACCAGTGACTATGTCGATTCGAACAATCAAAGTGGACCGCTCGAATGATATCAAACAATTTAGACTGTATAATCCGGAAATCAGTAAGAATTTCTATTTTTATCGGCATTAAAATGCGTGAATAGTAAAACGGGCAATTAGCGAAAATTGAAAAGTAAGTCGACCGACCTCGTTATGTATAGACTGACATACTTCTTCAAGCGTGTTTCAATTGACCGATCTGTGAAATTAACGATAACGGAGCGTTCCTGCGCTCCTTCGCTAAGTAAAATCGAAAGTGGCGAAATACCACAGTCGAGGCGAGACGAGGAGATAGCGTTTCAGTCTGGTAGAGAGAGGTACATTTACTTGGAGGGGGACACAGTTTCCTCTTCTACCGTGCACGATGCAGACGAGGATGATGCTAAAACTGTAAAGGCAAGATCGATGCATCGATGTTTGTTTGCCAATGAATAATCATGCGTTTAAAGACACGAACATCTCGTTTTTCTAAGCAATGTCTCGCCGCTTGGAAACTTCAGGATGAAGACTGATGGAAGACCGAAAAAAGAAGTACATCGGTCTACATATTTAAAAACGACCGGAGCATGAAAATTAAATTCGTCGAAGCTTTCGAAGCGTAGCAACTGAACAGTGGCTGCGTTCAGCAGAAAAAGCAGCTTTGCAACTGTTGTAAAATTCTTTAACATGATTGGTTTATACACTTAGATCCAGAAGGAACCAAGGGCAAGAACCAATCATATTAACGAATCTTACAACAGTTGCAAAGCTGCTTTTTCTGCTGAACGCGGCCAGTGACTAGAAGCTCCCACGTTGTTTCTCAGCGTCCGAGAGTCTGGAGCCAGGAATCGAGAGAGGCGATAAAGTAAGCGGAGACGGAAGGCGAGCCACAGACAGAACAAGTGAAAAAGTGCGGCGCGATCAGCCGGAGCACACAGGCAAGCAGTCAGGCAGGCAGGCAGGCAGGCAGGTAGACCAGAGGACGGTGGCGTTCTCCAAGCGGGAGAAAGAGGCCTAGGCCTGGATCCTAGAAACTGGACAGGGACGTCGATAGAGCTGGTGCTCGCTGGCGTATAGGAAGGAGAGACGTCGTCGGCGAAGCGAAGAAGGAAGAAACCGCAGCAGCGCACGGCGGGTGTGCGCGCTCGCGCTTTTGCGCGACGAGTGGGGTCAGGTTTCAGATGTATAGTGGGAGGTGGGGGCGGGAAAAAGCGGATGTTGGGGCGGAGGAGAATGAGACGGAGTATCGGCGGGCACGACAAAGAGGGAATGAGCCTCTCGAACGGCGTGGCGCTTGCGACTCAGTGTCTTTCCGGACGCCACACGTTTGAGACACGCACGCGAGTTTCTCTCTCCTTTTCTCTCTCTTTCTTCCTAACCTCTTCCTCTCTCTTTCTCCCTCTCCCTTCCTGTACCACCCTCTATCTCTCTTTCTCCCTCCGTCTATGCTCGCCCGAACGCCCGTTCCTCCGTCTTCCTCGCTCCGTCCTTCCTCGTGCTGTCTCTCTGCGCTCACCTCCAGGACGACGTTGAGGCACATCGCCCGTGCCCTGCCCCCTCTCGCCGGGCATGGAGTGGGACCAATAGGAGCGCCGCTTCCGGCAACGATGGTGCTCCAATCGGCACACGACGCCGACGGATAGACGCTGACGAGAGGCGATTTTGACAGTCGACACTGTGCTACTCTCAGCGCTCGCGGGAGGTTTAATCGCGCGCTGGACTTACTTCGAGTCTGGGATCCCTGTGATTCGTGAATCGGAGCAGTGCCCACCGCAGCGTGGATTCTGTTGGTGGTCACCTCGCGAGCTCGCGGACGCATCAATCTGACAGCTCGCGAAAGTGTTTTCTCCCTTTTTATTCATTCGATATTGGATTTTCTCAGTGAATCATCGGATCGTACCGGACCTGTTGTGAGTGCATTAACGAAGATTTCCTCGTGTCGAGCTTGCTGACCGGTGAAGCGAGAGGATTAATAGCGATCACGTGGTCGAAGAAACGTCGATCCGCTTCAAGAGCTCACCGGGATAATTTGATCGAGCGGACGCTAAACGATCGCGGAAAATTCCGCGGCTGATCTCCATAGGATATACTCTACAAGCATTCCCACGGAGATTCCCGCCTTTGGCATCCAGAAATAACAAATCGTATGTCTGCCACGGCTCGACGCGCTCACTCCTGGAGTCGAGTTTATTCGGAAGCGGGCGGACAGCCTCGGTGATCAATAGCGCGCGATAAATCCAAGTGATTCTCTCGCCGATAAATACAGATATCACGTTGCTCCTCGCGTCGCGAACGTCTCCCCTGTCGCGGATGCGAGCGCACCGTCCATCCCGGTACAAGTGAAAGGAACTTATCGGAGGACTTGTCGTTAACCGCGTCGGACGTACGGGGAGGGGGGGGCGGGGGGATACCGTGAGATACCGCGAGAGTAATTAAATGCGCGCGTGAGATAATCGGATGAGCTGCGCTATGGAGTATCAGCAATTGGCGCCTCCACCGGTACCAGCCGGGGTGCTGCACACCCAGGCGCACCATCCTCAACCTCAGCATCAGCAGCAGCCGGTGCAGCCGCAGCATCCGCACATCGTAGTCGCGCCGGCTCATCAGCAGCCGCAATCCCAACAACCACCGCCACCACCCCTGCCGCCGACCTCACACGGCCACCAAGTACACCCACCGCTACCGCCCATCCACGAAGACAGCACCAGTTCTAGGTGGTCCCAGTACCAGCACCTATGGAGGCAGCATCATGTTTACATGAACGGTAGGCACGCATATCACAAGTTGGAACTAGACAGATACGCAGTCTCCAAAACGAAAACTTAGACCGATAAAAATTCGTCGATAACCTTCTCTCTCGCATAGCGAGAGATTTTATTCTGCTAACTGTGTGAGTGGAAATTAAGGATGCTTTTTCATAACCAATGATTGTGAATCAAACTGTATAATACACGTATACCACTTGGAAAATCGACTACAGAAGTAGTGGCGGTGGGGAGGGAGAAGTCAAGTCGTCGTTCAGTAGAAACGCCCACCTGTTGCTTACGTTTGCCAACCTACATTCGATCTGCGACTACTGCACGATGATCAACATGTAACGCTCAACGCGGAATCGGCGTGCGTTTGTTTATCCGCGATATAAATCGAAAATTTCACGCTAAAAGACGCGTACGAGTAACAATAGTATTTTAAAAAAGATACATCTGAAACCTTTTTTGAAAAAAGATATTACGAAAGAGATACTAAACGGAAGAGATGTATAGGGAAAAAATTTACGATTTGAGAAAATGATTGCTCGATAATAAAATTGAAATGAAAATATATACTCGCGTAATTTTTAATTGCTCTTAATTTCTTTAAATAATATACGATGCAACAAGGTGTATTCGTTGTAATGACTGTCATCGCGAACGTCATTGAGAAGCGTCTTTTACCTGCATCGTTTATCGCGAAACATATCTGTTAACTAGGCGGGTCGGGTTAATCGAACATGGAGCGTGAATGAATCACCAGTCTCCATGTATGTAAACGTGTGAATTCATCTATGCACCTATCCTAGTTACGGCGGATTCGACTCAAGGCTCTTCGCATTTGCATCCTCCCACGTCCTCAGCTCGTTTCGCTCCTGCTCGCGTTCGTGTTTTTTTTTCTCTGTCTTTTACGTCTATTCATCTCCTTTTGTCGTACAAGTAGAAAATTTCCGTGGAGAAACCATTATTATTTATTTGCATACGCTCTCAAGCCGTATGAACGTCAGATTAGAACGAGGCTTGCTCTATTCTATTCCTATCCTATTTATATATTCAGTTTCCCATATCCATTATATTTTAAACTTCAAGCGTAACAAATTTGCTTGCACAAACGAATCAGATATTTATACTCGGTAAAAAGGATAAAAATAGCAAAATATTTGTCGGTTATGCATTTTAACGCGATCGTGAGTATTTGAAAGAATATTTCTTGCAAATTCATTGGGCGATCATATAATATTTAATATTTACTCAATAATCAGTAATTTTGATACTAAAAAAAGTATCCATTTTTCTATGAATCTAATCATAAGTCTTCAACCCCATTAAATAAATGAAAATTACATTTCATGTCATTAAAATGCGAGCCTACTTTGATAAGAAATTTCTCATCAGAATTTGCTATCGAACATATGCATACGTGGGGAACATGACATTTAGCAAGGCATATATTGAATTTTAATAACACTAGAAAATTCTACGATATTGCAACAGATGTGACGATTTTTAAATATTTTATTTCGTGTTTTTTTTTTTCGTTCCTAATATCACAATCTTTTATGTATTATTATCTTATATCGCAAATAATTGCTGCATGGTCATGTATTATTAGTCATTAATCTGTGAAATTTATACATAATTAAATTTTCAATGAAAAAAAAGATTTACGTGATCATCTGACATCTAACTTTTTCTATGTGTATGTATTTTGTTTGCTGTAAATCAATATTCGTAAACCTGATTCAAAACGTAAAAAATCGGCTTGTGCGGATTATTTTGTCGTCCAAAACTTTGTCGATTTAGGTTCACGAATTAATGGCCGATGTAGCTTTTGACTGCACGCTTGCCGGAATGGCAATACTCGTGTCCGCGATATTGTCATCGAGCACAATGGATTAGAATCGCATTTTAGGATGCACAATGCAAAGGATGGGTTAGTCTAGCCTCACCTAGTCCCAAAGCACATAGCACCGTATTGTTAGCATTGCGTCACCGTAATAGCGAAAAATTCGTAGCTCGAAATTATACTTTTTACAAAATCCGCTAATCATGTTATTATCTATTGTAAGTACAATGCATAAAATATAACATAAAACATGGGAGCTATTGAGGAATGCTTCCAAAAGAGCTCAGGATAAAAGAATATACACATAAACGTGAAACTGATTTTGCACTCTGTGCAAATTAGCAGGATACAAAAAAAGATCCTGTTTAGAATTTACGAACATACCAAATAATTTGTAAGTATTTATAGATTTTCATTTAAACGTAAAATTATTAACGGAAATTAATTTTTATCTGAGTTAAACATTTTTTCAGGAAGTGGCATTTTTCGTAACTATCGTTTCAAAGATGAGTTGTCACCTAAAACCTGTTAGCTTTCCTGATCGATAAATTTCCCTTATGAATTCGCATTATCATTATCGATCTATCTAGTTTACGTATACCATGAATATTAACATGCCTTTTCGATGCTCGAATTGATTACATAGAAAGACATAAATGCCGGCTGAGCCGTGACGTAAAGTCGACAATCTTGTCGATATTGAATCGCATCTCCGACTACACGAGTGGAGTTTCCCAGTTAACCCGCGCGCCGACCTACAACCTCGAGATATCTCCTTCTCGACCTTGATGATGCTGCGATTGAAATTCCGCTTTAAGAATCATGGTAGATTCGCCATTTTTATGAATACGAATAAAATATATTTGTTATATATTTGTTATATCGTTAGGGATATTCTTTGCTGTAGGAAAATCGCGCGGTAGGCCGAGAAAATGTCTTTCTCGGATATGAGTACGTATACTATTTATAAAACGCATTTTTATAAATTGTTTGAGATACATACTCGAGAAAGTGCATACACGCAATTTCCTTAATAAACACACAGTTGCTGTGTAAGATCCTATGCACGAAGTCTGCGGTACTGCTGCTCGCACGCATATCGTTCATATATGTATTCCGATAAAACAGGTGAAACTACAAAGCGTATCATGTGCGCGTGTATGTACATAAATATGCGTGCACATGTGAGACATTTTTTTTTCAACGCGCCGATATATACCGTTGGACAATAGTACGTGCACGTTGCGGAGTGCATCCGGAGCACGAGTGCAATCCACGTGCTCCGCCTCTTAAAGAAGTCGATACGCGAAATCCGATTTCGCCGGACGACATCGCGATCGCTAGAGACGATTATTTGAGGATTACTCCATTATTCGCTCACCCTGATCCTTGAGGACCTCCGAGCTGAAGACGGTCCTGCAACAAACATTAATTAGATCCTTGAATAATTCCGCGTATAAAATAGAGATGTGTCCGCATATAAAAATACACGATATTTATCGAATTATTTGATACATACGCGCAAGCACATGAAAGCTTTCTTCCCTAGTCCTATTACGTAACCGAATCGAAACGAATGATCGCGGCATAGCGAAAGCCAGGCGCGTACTCGTTTTAACATTAACTGACTAATAGCTAATAACTGATGAATCGTTCTTATCTTCTTCCAGGTAAGTTTCACTTGCGAAGCGATAAGTTAGGTCAGGCTGCATGCAAAATCGATCGCGTGTTACGTCAGTACTACGTATCATTTACAAAAACAAATATATAAACAAAATAGGCGGGTGTTTTTGACAATTTTTCGAAATTCTTTGATTATTAATTGTTGATCCAATCGGATGGACGAAAATGGCCTTCGATGGACTCGCGATTAGTCAAGCGTTAACTACGCGGTAGGTAATAATTACACTGGCGCCATATGTCAGTGCCGAGATAACAAATAATTTTTCAGCAGGGCAGAGAAAGTGCGCTGTGCAAATTTCTTTCCGAGCCGCTCGTACAACAATATTGCAACGGCTGTGAGGAATTTAACTCGAAAGACTTCAAAGCTTATTTTTATTGTACCGCAACTGTACTTACAGATAAAATCGAAATCGCGGGAATCCGATTACTCAGATTTCCGGGAGGCCATGTAATTAGCTAATCATTACCGCGTCATCACTAGTATCTAATAATTGACTAACAAGACGTAATATATAGAATTATATATTTTTTCGGATACTAATAAATCTGAATAAAAAACTTCAGTAATATATTAATTCAATAATACTGCTTGCGATTCTTCATGTAATTACAATTACTAATATTTCTCCCATTCGATGTAATTTATATAAAGAGAAAGAAATTATTATTTTTCTTGAGTCATTGTAAAAACCGAAGTGAGTTCGAGTTAGAGTTTATTTTCTCAGCCGAATTCGAATTGGAGAACGCGCCTGATACGCGAAATTTTTCGTATTATGGTTGCACGTGTGCATCCATCTTAATCAAACGTTGATGATAAAGACAGTATGTAAATCGGTTTTTTTGCAGACGACCCGATACCGACGACGTGATTACCGAGTCTTCTTCAAGACCCCGCTGATAAACTTTTCTCTTTTCTGTATGGTCAACAGATATAATGCCAACGTATCGATTAACATTTCATTGTAGTGTGTGAACTCGAAAACGTATAGAATCCTAATTGTAATGGGCGTAATCTGAATATTTAAGCCCCATTAATGCAAAATATGCGAAATCCCGTTATTATTCAATCGTTCAAGGTTGCATTGCCGACTAGGTCAGCAAGGCCATGGTTAAAGATTGCCTTTCGATAGTTATCCGATCGCTGGTATCACTTGAAATGTAATATGCAATCGAGCTATCGAACTGTATAAAAAGTGTAAATTCTTTCATACACGTGGGAAACTCGTGCTAGAAAATAGATCGAAATAAATGCGTGTCGCGATAAAAGTATTTGATCCCATTCTAACGAAACAGACTCAGTTCTCGCGTTGAATTCTCTCAGATTTTATTTCAACGTTATTTAACTAAATAATTTACTGAAATATAGATTTCAAATCTGCTACGAGTTTTGTTAATCAAATCTGTCGGTCAAAATTCTCAGCGGGAAGTTGTAATTTCGCGATTGCAATTTTCACATATTCCGTCATGTGTAAGAAAAGTGTGCTCGATCTCACTCGCCGACATCGCGAGACTGTTTCCATCGTGCCAACCTACGCCGTGGAAACCTGGCTATTCAGCCTTAAACCCGGAAGACAGCTGGCGTTGCTCACGGTTCTCGGCTACGTCGTCATCGTTGCGTCGTCGTCATCGTCGTCGGCGCCGTTGACGAATGTCCAGCCGAGCAGGCTGTCGGAGAAAGTAATCACGTGCCATTCTTAGGAATAGACACCTTCGCGCTTTCCGCTAGCGGCTCTCATTATTGCCCGTAGAACTTTGTCGTGAAATAAATAATTGTTGACGTCCGTATTTCACGTTGCCAAGATAGTTCGATATAAATCCAGAGGCAGCGACATGCCAAAAGCAAGATTTAAGCTTGAGACGATGTAATCCGTAACTTCGTGCTTCGAATAATCTTACGATAATAATGAAGCACTTGTTCCTAATTTTTCAATCATCTTTAATTTGCGGATGGAGAAATGTTGTATGTTCGAATAAATGAGAACAAACAAAAGTCTTACGTTAAAACAAAAAAAAGCACACTGTCTCAGTCACTAATTATAATGTTCTCTTCATAGCAAATTACGAAAGCGAAATTGTCGAAAAAAGTTTTAAAACTTCCTAGATACGTAAGAATACAAGTAGACAACCGGTTCTGCTGCTGTGGTCGATGTGAAGATGTATTAGCTCCTGTAGCAGGGAGACAAAAAAATGGCGGCTTGATGGCGATCGACTCTGGGAATCGGAGAACATCCTACGATAACGATCGAAGGATCTTCCCGTTTGGCAATGAAAAAATGTCGCGATTAGAAAAAGAGAATCCTGTTCGACGTGAATACTGTCGGTAGCGTTGATATAACTATCGCGAATTACGATCGTGATTGCTTTTAAACATCTGAATTTCGTAAGATACAGAAAGTCTTTTTATTATAAATGAATTGTTTCGTTGATAATTATTTAAATAGGTAAATTATTTAAATAAACAAAGAAGAGTATGATTTATAAATTGTTCTGTACATACCCTAACAGCACACGTAGATTCTGAGAATGTTCGGAGGATCGCTAATGTATAGGATATTATAGGGATGTTCTCAGTATATTCTTAGTACATTCTATGGAATATTATGTACTGTTAGGGTAGGAAACGCCAATTGCAACTTCGTAAACTGCGGACTTAGCATGAGATTGTCACAAAATACTACATAGGATTACTTAATCTTGATCACGATAAAATCATAAAAAATCTTATCTATTCTCGCTATTGCTCATTTAGAAAATTGGATTTGACCGAACATCTTCGCGCATGATTTTCAAATAAAGTATGATCGATAAAATTGCCATAAGAATAATTTAGTACAGTGCGGTGACGTTAATATGCACAATTAAGTAACCTTCGTACGTTGGTAATATAGATAAGGATCTCTAGTGGCATCCGAAAAATTATAATTTCTCAATGCAGTAAGCGTAGTAATAAAAATTATTTTATGTTAGACGTTAAAGCTGCGCCCACGTGTGTGCATATAAAATGTTAGTAAAATGCTACGAAATAGTGCAGAAACACACGCGACATATGAATGAATATTAAGTTGGAATTCGCGTGTGTTGCCTTTTTAATAGACGTGGAAATAGTCAATGGGGGGATTTGATCTCATTAACCGGCCGTATCACCGCGATCGCTCGACGTGCAGCGTTGATCAGTATAGAAACGCCGTTCAACCTGCTCGGGCTAAAACTAGTTCTGGCGCACTTCATAAATTAATGATAAATTCTCGGCCGAGCGGTATCCCAAGGTTTCACGGCACGCGGCGTATTCCGCGTGTCGGTCTCGACAAATGTAATGTCGCTAATACTGTTATATACTACGACAAACGCACGGTAGATCGCAACGTGTAAAAGTTTAGCGGAAATAATTAAGCGACGAGAAAGCAGCGATAAAATTAATCGAACTAAAAAGTCATGCAGATTACAAATTGATGTTATGACTTTTGAATAGTGAAATCTTCCGTAAATTCGAAAAATTTATATTTTAAACCCCATTAAAAGTCGATGAGAGCTTCATTTGATGGATAACGTACAACACTTTGATTCCAATAAAACGTAATAAAATTACAACGACGAGTATATACGCATAAGATTGCGAATAGTTGCGTCGCTATTAGTCTGGTGTTTCTTTTCGCATGACGTTAATCGACAAGAGAGAAAATCTACTGCTAATCCTGTCTATTAATCGTTATTACAGGCTGTGCGCGTTCTTTCTACGCGAGAACCGGAAGATATCATGATCTGATACGTCAGAAGTGGACAAACGAGCTAGGAAAGAAATTCGATAAATTTACTTGCACGCATACAGGTGTATAATGTATGCACCTATGCACGTGTCATTAGTCGCTATTATCTACACGTTCTTTAAATAGACCTGTGGCGAATCGAGATAAAAATGTTAAAACACAGAAGACGCATCATCCGTAGAAATGGCAATATGTTTTAGAATCGGAATGCGTCATTTGTTTAATAGTTTCAATTTCATTATGTACATGTATATAATTAATTCGTAAAAATATCTCGAAGAAATAACGAATTGATATAAGGAAATTGAATGAGAAAAACACTCTATATTTAAAGGATTTAAATTTCTCGAGCAACTAAAGTAAAATCTGCAATGAGCGAAAGGGTTTATTCGACCCTTCCTTTCTTCAATAACGTGCAATCGAAAAGTAATTTAAAGACGAG
Source organism: Aphaenogaster floridana (assembly GCA_003063835.1). Lineage (NCBI taxonomy): Eukaryota > Metazoa > Arthropoda > Insecta > Hymenoptera > Formicidae > Aphaenogaster > Aphaenogaster floridana. The sequence continues at coordinate 408,906 of NJRP01000182.1, forward strand.
TTTCTCTTTTCGCACCGGAAAAAGGAACAAATAAAGAACAGGAGAAAGAAAGGGTCGCGCTGTTTACGAGAGAAAGGCGAACCGTCAGAGAAGCATACGTACATGCGTGTTCGTATGAGACATATGCCCGCGGATATACGCAATCGTTCCTGCGTCCCCGTTATTTCGGTGAAAGTGAAAGTCACGCGGCACGCGACTTCCTACTCCGATCAAGCTTGCTAGACAGATAATTTGTAATGCGACAGAGCCTTTTAGAAACTGTAAAATATTTCAGGGAATTATCGTTTGGACGTGTGCAATCAAGATTTTTTGCAAATTAAGTTTTGGGTGGTCTCGACAAATAAGAAATCATGTTATCCATTTAGTTTTAAATGACTTTTCCTTTTTATAAATATGTTTAGCGCTTTGCTATGTTTTACATTTAATGTATCTCTCTCTAATTTAATCAAATCCTCTAAATTTTTCATAGAAATTATTTGACATAATTGGGTAATAGGTTTATTTGGTTCTTTTTATTATCAGATTTGATTGTTAATAAAAACAGTATACGATACAATAACAATATCTCGAAAATGATTTTTGGAAATGATTGTATCGAGCATGGCGCCAAACGATTAATGACAATCGAGAGCCATTTGAATTAACAAAAAGCGAAACTCTCTCTATTTCTCAGCGAATCCAGAAATGTAAATGATGGTCATGGTCTCCGCATGTGGGAACAGTCGAAATCGAGGATACTGTGTGCCCGCTGAAAGCGTGGCTATGCCAAGACTTTCCACTTTCCGGATATCACAATCGTTGGTTAAGCCGAAAAAGTGTAATACGAAACCTCTTGAAGAGAGATACGATCCTATCTATGTAACTATACTATCGGCATATAAGAGAGCTATGCGACTAACCGTTTTGTATATCGTAGTATCACTAGAACTCCTGCGGTAGAGAATTCCGCATATTGTGAGGGGTTTTGCTATTATTTATTCTTTTTATAAAATAAAGCGCGGAAATCCACAATGATGATTTTCCGCGTTCCAGATCTCTATTATCCTTCCTTCTGTTAATCGTTTTTCGCATTTACTCGTGTTTGATAATTAATGAAGGAAATGCGCACAACTTGCTTGCACCGCTTTCCAGCGATATGGAGCGACAGGAAGGAGCTGGAAGCTAATCTTTCGTTACCGGGTAGGAAGTCTCGTGCGAAACAAGTTTCGTTTTTTTTTCTCTGACTTTATAATTCGTACATTTTACCTCCAGATTGACGTTATATAGATTTCTGTTTCATTCGCGCATTTGCCTTAAGAATACATTCTCGCTTGGTTTCGCCTAAAGGATTCGTCGAATCTTTCTATCGGTGCAAAATTCGTCAAGTAGAATTTGACTATATTAAGACGACTCTTAGTGAGTTATCGTCAAAACTTTTATCCTACACGCAAGATATATTCGAGGCACCGCCATGCAGGGCTGACATTTGGATGGCCTCCTTTCTCCAAGTGGCACGTGGGCTCATACTTTTCGGCACAGCAATGAGAAAGTTGTTGCCGTTAGATATGCTGACCCACCGTTAACGAATACGGGTCCAGTCTTGTGAAATCCCTTTTTTTCTGCTCCAATCCCGGAACTATATGTCTTAACTATCTACTAAGACTTCTCTCACGTCTGAAACACATTTTAATGACTTTGCTTGGACAATTCTTACGCGATAAAAAAAAGTTTCTAAGTAGCGATCTGTGAACGAAATCTTGATGCATATAACGTAAAAATGTTGAATAAATAGGTACAATTTAAACAAGTTACCGGACAATTTTTTATCGGCTTCGTATACATCAGAAGCTTGCTCAATTATTTTGAAGTGTTCACTAATTCCCTCGTTCTGAATATAGAATCTTGTCACGAGGGTGATCGAAACGAATAAGGGAAGACTCCCATCGCAGGAAGGAAATAATTGGCATATCTTAATTATCCGCTTCGTACGGCGTCTCCAATTAAAGGTGTCTCGTGACGGGCGAATCGAATCAATTAAAATTGACTTTATAGAGCGCCGATACCGCCTCGATCTAGCCGTATACTCCCAAGGAAAGGAAGCGATAATTGTCAATTATTGTCGCAGTAAATTGCATATCTTGGTGGAGGGCCAGGCAAGATAAGAGGTCGATTATCGGGCAAAAGGTAATTATTGCGAGCGACACAATGCATCTCTCGAGAACGATCGGCAACGACTGGATGGGAAAATATTCGCAAAAACGAGTTTCGCTCGTTTGTACAAAACTTAAAAAAATATCGATGTTGAAATAAATCAGTGAATATTACGCAAACCGATTTTTATCACTTTACGCAATATAATTTTTCTACTGGATCTCTCGAGATATATTTCAAGTGTAATTATAAGATAAATGGCATGATCTCTCTTCGAAGTAGAAACAGAAACTTTACGTGGGCATGAAGTAGAAATGCGCATTCTCCATCGGATACTAGGTGAAAATATTACGTTTTTCTGATAAACGAAATCAATCATTACTTATCGCGATTGCGGCAGAGCAGTAAGACGCATAGAATTAACACGCATGCGCGTATTCGACACTTCCTCCTTTCTCTTCTTCCGGTCTACGCACTTTTTCAACGGTTCGCCGCGAAGAAGTCGAGGAGAGAAGCGGAATGCGGCCTTGACACGGCATGAAAATAATACAAGTTGGCGGAATAAGCATGGATGTGCGATACACACGCATTAGTCGACAGCAGCTGTTAGGAATTAATTTTAGATTAGACGACCAGCGGGTGCTTGACTAGGTCAACTTCGTTCAAGTCAACGAGCCTCGTAAATGCATCGTCTTTCTACCAGCATGTTAAAGTAAACCGTTCTTAACATCTTTCTGCGCGTGAGAATTGTAATCATTTAAAAAAATAACAGTCGAATTGTAAATATTACAATTGGACAGATTTCTCAGAGTTCTAATCATAACAACGAATTTTGGCAATCGTGTTGTGCGATCAATGTAATTTATAAATTTTCGTACCACGTTTAAATCTAATTTGATAACATCATGACAATATCTACTATTATACAGTTTTGGTAAACAAAATCTTTATGGGATTCAGAGTGGAAAACATTATTCACTCTGACGTGTGCCTTATTAGACAGCGTGTAAATTTTGCTTCCTGGATCCACGCTGCACGCCATATTTACGCGGTGCAACGCCGTATGCATGCACCACAACACGCATCGAACGGCAGACTCGTTTCCGCGAGTTTTACACGCGTGAGAAAGGGAAAAAAAAGAAACGCTCTACCGCGAGTAGGGAGCAGAAGCAGAAGAAGGAAAGACATGGTTACTCTTCCTGGCTTGCCCCCTCCTGCTTGTATCCGTTCCTTTCGACTTCTCTCTTTCTTTTCCTCGTTCTTTAATAAACCGTGCCCTCCTCCTGTTCCGCTACGAGCGCGGATTTCTCTTTCATCCTGGTACAATCTGATTTCCCTGGGCGTACATGGGCACACGCCGTGCACAGATCGATGGACAAATAATCAAAAAATTCTGTCATGCCAAATATTCATAAATCTTTTTGAACAAAAAGTTTATAGCGAAGAGCTTTACCTCATGTAATTTCGATTGCACGAGATAAATTTTATTCATTAAGCGATACCATACAAAGCTACTTGAAATTTTTCTACTTAAAATAAATTTGCAAACTGTCCGCTCGATCTTAGCCTGCAAGAGGCATAAAACATTTTACGACGGAACAAAATTTTACGAGATCGCGATAAGTCGTTCGATGTAATCGCGGTCTAATGCTCGGCACAAATTGGCATTTAGTGTTTGTCCGTATTCATTACGGTCTTTTTGAACATTGAATTAAGGCGAATATGTCAGTTTCTTATTTTAACTATAGTTTTTGACGAGATGCAAACTCTCAGAAACATTAAAAGGAGAATCTACACATAACGCATTTGCGATCTAAACATTTTCATATAGTTCTCAAAACATCTTATGCATTTTATGCACAGTCGCTTGTTTTTTTTACAGTTTGTAGTTATTAGTGGGTTTGTATATAGTTAACAATAATTTATATTTTTAAAATAAGAAATGATACTGGCATACTGAAAAGGCTTAAGATATTATTTCACATACATTTATATATATGTGAAATGTTTATAGCCATGGGAGGTGTAAATCTGTCGTTGCGTGTCACGTTTAATCGCGCAAAAATATTGCGTCGCGACAGGCCCCTTTCTGCCCGTGTACAATGTTCAGGACTCTTGTTGTGGTGCTATTCGCGAAGCGATGGTCTGGCTTGCCAGCAAGTGAAAGTTGCTCGGGCCACTTTCCCTCGGGGGAACCGAGCGCTCAGCTGGCTTCCGGGCTGCAAAGTCGCGATAAATGCCAGAGATCCACCGCCCTGAATCGATCAAACTTCTCGTCGTCTACTTTTCACGAATTAACTCTGTATTTTGCCTTAAGACAGAGTCTTAAGGAATTAAGGTCTGCCAATTTTTTAACAGATCTTAATTCCTTCCGTGGAAGTTACATTCACGTTTTACACCTCCCACGGTTATAAACAGGATATATAAATACATGTGAAATGATATCTTAAGCTTTTTCAGTATACTAGTAGTCATTTCTTATTTTTTAAATCCTACACGGAAAGAACGGTTTTGCTGAAATATCTAAAAATTTGGTCAAATACAGATCTGAAAATAATTTTCTTAGACCATCAAAAGTAACTAAGCAGGACATTCAAACATAACGATAACGCTGCAAAACGTTTTAATATTCTAGCAATTATTTTGAGCGTCCTACTTAATTACTTTTGATGGTCTAACGAAATTATTTTCAGATCTGTGTCTGGCCAAATTTTTAGATATTTCAGCAAAACCATTCTTTCCGTGTGCAAGAACGGATATAATGTACGATTGATTGGCTAATAATGATCAGAACTAACGATTAGGTGCGTACGACTTCCTTGGACAGCATTTAAGGGAAATGCGCCGTTCTCGAATGCGACACTTATGTCACGGCTGGCACGTGTCTTAACGTCTCAATTAATAACAGTCGTCGGAAAGCAGCCCTCATCAGCTGGTGGCTTCCGCGTGCATCTTTCGCGACGTTCGATAGGAGTCGTGTGTACCGGAAGCCGCGTGTGTCACGAGGACGCGTGTGCGCGCACGTGCGCGAGAAAAGGGGCCGGAGTGTACAATACGGCGTTGCCTGCCCCCTCCGTAGCCTTGTAATTTTCAGGAGAATTGCGTGTCCGCGGGAAATGATCTGTAAAATTACAGCCGCGGCTTCCTGAGCGCGCGCTGACACCGCGCGCGCAAGTGCACATGCGGACGAGCATATGCGTACATATCTGTTTATACGGAGCCGTATGCGAGTAAAGCGTCGCTTCGTGGACTTCGTACTACATCGCAAATTGTTTCCTTTAACGCTTGTGCCCCGTTCTCTCTTTCTCTCTCTCTCTCTCTCTTCGCGGACTTTCTCCCCGGATCGATTCGTATAATTTAATTGGTACGGCGAGCGTGGCCGCCGCCGTTGCGCGAATGCGCGCGGCTGGTTGCATCGTTAACGCGGAACTGATGTTCCCTCTAATTTTATCGTACGTGTGTGCGGAAGCATATATTTTTTACGAACAGTTTTTATAAAGCAAGACGCTGAAAAGGGTATTTTTAAATATTGCATATTTATCTTTTTAAATAGTCGCCTTTAATTAATTCTCAAGTGTCGTGCTTAACATTTTTTAATTTCATCGGAGAAAATGTCGACGCACACCGTGTGTGCGTGTATAGACATCTTATTTTGCGCGTCAGCATCTTGTACTAATCTCATATTAACTGCCGACATGCACCGATTGCATCAGGTATTTATCTTCTCGCGTGTATAATTTATCAATATATATATGCTACACGTCAACCTTTCTTCTCACCCAACCTTCCTTCGAATGAATTATAATTGAAGATCCTATTTAGCGAAATGCGGTCAAACGCATTGCCCCGGGTCAGTTTCCGCGTAACTTTCGCCCGTGCGCTTCTCGTTACCCAACAATTACCTAATCGTGTCGTACACACAACGTCGATTGAGCGAACAGGCGTAACGCATCGATAATCGAGATGCAGCTTACTATCTCGAGAAAAAGAGAAGCCAATTGCGCTCCGTCGCTCCACGTGTTACACTGTCAAGGACATGTATCTATCTTTTCCAACCAGTCACCAGGAAACGAAATAATGCGCTCGTATATCAAGGAGAGCAAATAGACCACAATTAATCGATGGTATCGTAAGATTGTGAGAAAATGAATATCACAATGCAAGAAATCCGTGCATTTATTCAGAGCTTGGAAATATATTCATAATTAGCTCAACCGTATTGCTACGTCATTACGACATTAATTATACTAGCGTTTCCTTTGCTGCGATTATCATTTGTAGAAAATGCAAATTTATATCGACAATGATGACAAATATTATTTGCGTGCAGAAATTAATTCACCATATATTCCTGTATAATAATTGCGCCAGTAATAAAAAAGGAAAAAGAGACGGAAGAAAAATTCATTTATATTTTTACATAATTATTTATATTATTACATAATAAACAGAGTCGGGTTAAAGGGTGAAATAAAAAACGGCTTGATCTTAATAAAACAATTTTTGAAAACTGCGTTTGAAGATTGTAAAACTACGTACTGACAAAAACGTCTTTCACTTTCATTCAAGCATTGAAGAGACATCCATGTCAGCAATGTTAGCGCCGATTATTATTCCATTGACGGCACGTTCTAAAGATACTCGATCTAACAATAAGACTAATCGAATGGTATCGGTGCTTTTTTCAAGCAAGTGGAATCGATTGACAATTATACGACCAAAAACTATCATTTGCAATTAAAAATTAGAAATATCAGTTATAATTAGGATTTTCGGAAACTTAGATTAATGTTTCTCAAGCTTTTCGGTGAAATGGAGCAGTTGAGAGAAGTGTTAGCTTGTAGTCGACGCAAATTATAGGAACGGAAATACGCGTGATGATGATCGAACGTATTACGTCGATTACGTGGAACGTAACGGTGAAGAATTACCTAAAAGAATTATTACACACGAGTGTATTACGCGGACGGCCATGTTCCATGGCCAAGGACGAGTCGCGATTCCGCGTCCCTGAAGGACATGTGCGCCTTTCGAAACCAGTTACTGAATGCGAGATCGTGGAGAGTATAGCCGGATGCGGATTTATCTGTTCGGTGTGTATCGGTATCGGTTTTCTATAAATATTACTCAATGTTAGAGAGAGAGAGAGAGAAGAAGAAGAAGAGAAGAGAAAAAGAGGAAGAGTTACAGTATTATATCTCATGAAAAAAATATCCTTTTAATTTCTGGTTTTAATTATCTATTATTGTCTGACTAGCGCGACGAGTCGTGCGATGCATATTTGCTTGTTTCAAAGGAACGAGAAATATGTGTAATCCTATCAAGGTACATAAACGCATTGGCATGCTTCATGCGGAAGATATTCCGGCGAACATTTATTGCTCGTATAATGCATATCTACGACGGCTGGCATATAGTTATAAATCGTCCAGATCCTTTTTAAATGCTAACGCCGAACACGGTGCGACGGACACAGGCGGAAAACTTTCTATAGCGAAATTATCGAACCGGTAATCATCATAAAATACACCCACGTACTTTCTAATCAAACTACTATTTAAAACACGTTCCGCGCGAAGGAAACGAAAGGGCGAGCGATTAGAAAACGAGAAATAGAGACCGGCTATAATAGTCTCGCAAACAAAGGATAGGAACAAGAAATCGATCGATGGATTTCTGTACTATTTCGCGAAAGAAATTTTGTTTTAAGAAGACCGTTTCTTAAAATAAATCTTATTGTTAAATGAATATCAAACAAATATCTAAACAGACACGAAATAATAAATGTTATAATTGAATATGTTAAGCTTAAAACTCTATCTTATTGTTAGTTGTAATGGATAATATTATTTTTAATAATAACTGTTGTAATAGAGCTAATATTTGACTTTTACTAACATTTTCTGTCTGTTGCAAAATTGGTGTTAACTCAACATATTTACCTCTCGAGTAAACGACTGCCTTCTGAAAGATTGAGAAGCTACAGGTTGTCACGATAGCGACAGTAATGCAGACAGGAAGTATTACCGTGAGCGTGAAGGAAAGGGTGAAAGCTAGACTGGGAGGGGAGAAAACGCAAACAGCCGGCTGTATTTCCGCGGTCTTAACCGATTCAAGGCGTTTCCTCCCGCATAACCGATCTTTCCACTTATCTGACTGGGCGACCGAACCGTCTCCGCTAATTCATTTAGAGTACCGACACTTACGTCATCGTCTGGTTTCAACGTCCGATACAACCGGAAATTCGATCATTTTCTTGGAAGGAAAGTTTCCCTTCTGTCCCGCAAAGCTTCGTATGTCGCGGTTTTCGTATAGCTTTACATATTCTTTTTTTTATAATATACTATGATTAAGTGCAGAGCACGAAGTTAGGCAATGATTAATCTGAAATTCGTAGCTACAAAAGCTGCATACGTTCGTAATCCGACACAGCTCACCATTTCCGGTTCAGATCGTTATGAGTCTGCTCTCACGGTGGATGACGTATTGTGATCTAGATCAGTATGTGATATCATTCGTTGTTTCTCATACGCTGTTTCGCTTGACAGAATCACACAGGTAAAGCGAGAAAACTCGTTCCTACCTGAAGCTACGACGCGAACGCTCGCAAGATCACGATCTTCACGCTTCTAATGAATAAGCTTGCGTATCTGCGCTTTTGAAACTCAATTCACATGAAGCATATCTCGATTTCATTTGGATGTCATTAAAATCTGATATTTTCGTTAAAAAAATCTATATTTTGGTAAAGAATGTTTTTGAAATATACATATTTTGGATGGATCTAGTTAATTATACATAAATATCATCACGCTTTCTGACGCGTGTATCAGGCAGATAGATTCATTGGCTGTCATCTATCGTAGAGTGGGTCACCGGGTAAAGAGGAAACAAGCGAAAGACCACCGCTGCGTTCTGCGTCGTGCTTGAGGAAGCGGGAAGGCCTCTCCAACGAAAGCGAAAACCTCTTTCACTCTCTTTCGCATTACGCGGATACTAGCGAGCCTAGTTTCACTCTTTATGAGGCGAGCTTGTCTCTCGAGGTATAACTAACCAGGTTAAGAGATGGCCGATTCTCACTCGAATCTCAATCAGCGAACGATAATTAAGGAATGAATATTACCAAATATTTCGATTTTGTGTATATTGTCGAATTACTTGAGATATATTTTCCAATTTTTTAAAAATAAATTTTGACGAATGATGAATGTTTGCTATAATTGAATAAAGACCCAATAAAGATATGATATATTAGTAAAATGTATACAATTAATTGACACTCTCGATAAATATATATATTTTTTATCGATTTCATTGAAGCATGATAAACTAAACAAAAATAAACACATTTAAGATACGTTAGTGAAATGTTTTATCTTCAGCTAAGGATTTCATAAAGTTTGTATAGTAAATTAATTTTTTTTGCGTAGCGATGAATCACGGCGATCGTAGCAATATTGATACAATGAATGCCGACACGAGGCAAGTTTTACGATCGTGTATTACATCGTTTTTCATTTCACAACTCGAATCCTCTAAGTTATATTCATAGCCTATGCACATTTGCAATGCGCTTGACGAGAGAATCCGCGCAGGAGAGAATCCACGCACGCGGTTTTAATCCGGATATGCACTAGACTATATGATGTCTGTACACGCGTGCAATCGCATCAGCTAAATGCACGCAAACATGGTATTCACGTTCATAAAACTTCTACTATTTCTGGCATCTATTTGCAATGTTAATTAGCATAAACTGCCCCTCTGACACTCCGAGGAATGTTATTAATATTTATTTGTTAATTTCGCACCTTGTTCAAGTACGTTAAATTATCGTAGAAAGCTTCGCGCGTGAAACGATCTGGTTTATTACGATTGACGCGTGAATCCCGAACGAGGACCTACATAATTGTAATATATATTTTTATTTTACTATACATTTTTGTAAGGTTTTTATTAAACGAGATGGTTTAATTGGTTTAATATAAATTTAATTGACTTAAATGTTACAAAAAGAAAAGGGTCTCGGATCTTAGACAAAAGCCGCGTCTCTTTCGATATTCCGCACGACTCGCTTATTCGATCTTTTCGCTTCTACGACTTTCCAACGACTCTTTCGTCTATCGTTACCGAGTCGAATCCTCACCCGTCGACAAGACAAACATACATACCGATAATAACATTACTTATTATATGCCGAAAACATACATACGGATAATAACACTACTTATTATATGCCGAAAACATACACAGCCCGTTCGACCTCGCTCGAGAATCTAAGCCGATGTGAAGAGAGATAAAGCGTATAATAACGTTAAAACAAAAATATCCTACATTTTTAAAGTATACTTCAAGTATAATTATACTCAAGTATAATTTTTTAAGTATCTTTTAGACAATGCGCGCGCATTGCATGCACAATGTGAGGATAATAAAAATATCTCAATTCATAGTAGGAATTAAAATTCGAAAGATCTACACAGAGAAAATTATATATTTTTTCTTATAATTTTTCTATGGAAAACATAGTAAAAATAATTTATAATTCCAGCAATGGTCCACGGCTACTGTCATATACATAGTAATTTTTAATATACAATTTTTTCCGTGTAAGGGGCTTGTGTTCCGAAATTCAAAATTTAAGGACCTAGCGTGTGCTTCCTTCATTATGCGAATTTTATTCATGCAACAAGCGATAGGAAACCATTTCTAAGAGGTCTAGCCGCACTCGAAGGAGCGGCCAAGGACGACTTCGTGGCTCACTGCGTGTTAGTTCGTTGCATGCAATCATAAACAGACAATAATACTCATTGCACATCCACAGTCCGCGATTCTTATTTCCTCTCTCGCGTTCGATTATATTCAGCAAACTAAATCGCAGAACATGTAAAGATGTCGAGGTGGTGACGGTGAGTGATCGAGAGAAAGAGAAAGCAGCAATATAAAATATCCATTATAGTTTTCATGAACAAACCTCAAAGCAATCTAATCCGTAAAAATACTAAAAATTTACGTTTGTAGATAAGAAAATTTATGCGTATTCCAGCGACATGAGTGCACACTATATAGATTATTATATTATATACACACAGAATATATTTTCCTGAAAAGAAGGAATTGAGGAATATCGTAATTATATATTATCATTGCCTTAAGTTTTCATTATATTTTATATTATCTGCTTATGAGTTGCAGAAAGTAACGGGAAATACCGATGAAAATGGCATCAGCTTAGAAGTTATTCGGCAATTAACTCAGTAATTTCGCACGTATCGCTTTCACTGTCGATAATATATGTCCTTGCGGCGCACCTGTTCACACCTTATAGCCAGCAGACAATTGAACAATTTCATGTCCACCGGGAATTCGATTAAGCATTAACCAATCCACATTTAGCACAGATCGATAAAAGATCGTTACACGATGCAGAACGAAATGATATTATTTTTATCGTTTAAGTTTTCTTAACGAAATGCATCCTTTCTTAACGTAAAAGGCGACGATGAGCAAGCTGATTTGACACATTATTGATCACCGTAATCGGTTTAGTCGTTTGGCCGCTCCGCAACGTATACATTTGCACATCCACATTCACACATATACATACACGTGACCTTTAAGCTTTCACATGAAAAGTGAATTCAAAGGATTCCTTAATACCCTTAATGGTTTCGCATATAATCGCCTGTTGCCCTTTCCGCGATGTCGAATATATGAGTCACTTCGTACGTAGTATTCAATTATTAATTTTTTATTTTATTCACATTTATTCCCGAATTAGATTGAGAAATTAACCGATCGCAGAGATTTGGCCGATATGACCAGCTCGGAAAGCACCGTTTCGGTGAAAATTCTAAAGGAAAACTAATGAATCACTAGACTTCGGTCGCGCCTAAAAAGTAGCGATAGGAATAATGAGGTCGTGTCGGGACTAAAGATAACACCACGTATGCACACACGCACACGGCGAAAATCTAAGAAAACATACGAGACTCCTACACTATAATTCTTGCTTGCATTTTCACAAGGCGCTTCTCGAAGCAACGACTTAGAGATAAGACCGATAAACATACGCGCCATTGTACATGGTGCAAAGCCGACGGTAAGGCGGGAGGTTAAACTTTCTAGGAAACGTGTTTCGGCCGCTTGGACGATGGTACGTTTTATGCGAGTAAAGGAACGAGGAAATGCCTCTTCTTAACGCTATTATATGGGAAACCCGTGTGGGAAACACCACCCGTACGCGGTGTAATAATAACACAATATGGTTATAGACTATATATAGCGCACGAGTAGTTTGGAATGATATTAATTACATTACGATACAATTATTCGTCCTGTTGCAAAGGCGTTGTGACGCCTCTCGTCCTCTGTAATTCCTTTCTCATTCCGCGTGCAGTCATCACGAGCGCCAGCGCGCGCCTATAATTAAAGAAGACTGAAGCTAATTAGAGCGTGCTCGAAAAGAGAAAGTGTTTTGGGAAAATAGAAGCGATTGCCGTGCTTCCGGCACTCCGAGGGAACTTATTACATACTAATGCGAGTTTGATGCCGCGGATTAATGTTTTGAGGAGTCACCTAAATTTAATAACGCTCGAATTACACGTTGTATTCTTCGATGATGCATGAAAGGTGAAAGAAGAGCTAGGCGGAAGAGCGATGCGTGAGTTATGCAATAACGAGGTACCACGACTTGAGTTTTCATCCGTGCAATTTTCATCGCACGATCGTAACGTCGCTACGTACCGGGTGTACCCTGCAATTGCGAGGTACCTACACGTCTCTAATAGAATCTAAGTTAATGCCAACTACGGGCCGTACGTCAGAAGGGACGATGGTGGCTTACCGCACGCACAAATCATCGGAGTACTGACAACGGCACGAGATTTACAGATCGTAAGTCATGTTCTTCCCGTCTATCGCGTTCCGCGTTAAGTTGCCTCTTGATTTTCCCTTCCGAGTATAACCAACCGCAAGAAAGTGCTGCTTCAGAGCTTGACATTCTGCTCGTTGAACGATTATTTCACATTGCTCTGATTGAATCTTTCTGACGTTTTCCTTCCTGGAATCAGCGAAGTAATTAAATTATTAAATAATATATAACTTCAAGTTTTTATATTAAAGTCCCTTTAGTTCTTTTACGATTTATTTCTTCGCAGGTAGTGATTTTAAGTCCAAAACTAATCATTCTTTTATTCCTTCTTCTTTCTATCTTATATGTGGAAAATATCTATACTTAAAAAAATTAATGTTTCTAAATAAAATTATTAAAAAATATATGAAATTATTATCGGGGTTTCTTGACAGCTTAAAATCCAAGATCGATTAGCTTCACTGGAATGTATCACAGCTTTATAGTGTTATAAACGAATATTATGGTGATCTCGCGATCTGAATCACGGAAATAGATCGCAACGATGGAGTCGCGGTAGCAAACGACGACGGCTAAACAATCGCATTTGTTTGGAGAAGGTTTCCTGCGGCCTTGGTCGATGGTTATTTCGGACGGGCGGCCTATCCCACGAGCTATTGTGTATCGTAGATTCGATTGATCGAGGAAGGTTTATCGACGGTGCACCGCGTGCCCATTGTGACGGAGAAAAATTGCACTTGCAGAATAAGCGACATTTCCAGCTTCGTATACAAGTTTTAACTGAAAGTTTACAACACCGTCTAAAGCGACAGATCAAAGCGAATCCACAACCACGAACGTAATTTGATTTTCTGAAGCGTTTGAGCACAGCTATTGTTTACGGGACAGGTGAAATGAATTGGCTCTCCGGAGATGTGCATTTATACGTCGGTGGGTTACAGTTATTGTCGAGAATTTCGAGAAGAACGGCGGGAGTTATGCCAAAAACGCATTCACGGGACACCCTCGCGTGTTCACCTGCCTAGACGTTCGCGTGTCGTCGATTACGTAAGTGAGTAGCGGTATTGAAGCGGGGGACTTTTGGGGAAAAAGAATAAAGGCGGAAACTATTTCAAAGTTCTATCGAATATATCTTCGATCGAGCGTTTCTACAAATATATTGTGATTTTTCTTACGCGAAAAATTGTTTAAAAAAATAACGAAGGTTTAACAAAGTCGAGGGATGAAATTGAGATTTTCAGTCGCGGATAATGGCGTAATACAGCATACCTACTTGCGATCGCGAAAATCGATAAATCTGCGTCGACAGATATGAATGTGCGGTACACCGTAGCAATGATGTGTGTGGTTTTGTCACCTAAGTGTAATCTTGAGAGCACGCTGCCAAGGCGACTATCTAAATAACGACGCGTTGCAACGCAGGTTCTGCGTTCGTCGCAAAGGTTTATTGTTTCTAGCATTTAAGCAGCGTTTAAGTCTCAACAATTTATTATCCGATCTATCATTTTCGCGAATTACCAAGGCATCTGCCGGTGAGAAATGTGGTAGAGTGTGTTCTTTTTCAATGTCATGTTCGAGTTACTGCCATACCTCTTGAAGAATCGTGTACCTCATTGAGACCGTTCAGTTTCTAACGTTACATTGCATATTAAAATATCAATAAATAGACATTTCGTGCGTTAACGTATTAACTTATTGAAAATATTTTGCAGTCTAGTTCGACATAAATAATGGTTCTGCTATAGTTCCGTTAAAAAATGGAACGCGATACGCATATGTCTACGTCCACCGTAATTAACTTCGTTATCTTCACCACTTTTATCTATTGGTGCAATTAACAAAATGCAACTGGAAACTAGTCCGTGTTGCATATTTATACGAATGAACGTTAGTAAAGTCAACGTTTTTGTATAGGCCTTTTATAAATTTTTGTTTTCGGTAATTATCATTTACATTTACAATAATAAAAATATAGAGCGCCAATGTGCAAATCGCTACTAATTCTCTTCTGGACAAATGCAGTCTTTCGAATCTAGAAATCGCATTGATATAATAATGTTAATTAGTGTAGTGACATTAATTAGTAATATTAATTAATATAAAACTAAGAAAGGGAGAGAATCCTGGATCAAGCCTGAATAATCAAATAAGCCTTTCATTGAATAAGCACTAATTATCAATTATTGTTTAAATATGACGGATCTTCTTCGTTCAAAAAATTGCTCGCATAAGGATAACGCGAATTTGTGAAAAATATGAATTCTAGAAACTCATTTGCGCTGACTCCGCGTGGAAATCGCGTGTTTCCGGTACCGCAAGCATAGTAGCGGCTCCAAAGGCCGGCTATCTCCAAAGGCCGGCTATTGTAAATAAACGGGGGACGAACGAGGACGCGGCGAGTGCAAGAGAGATAGAGACCCGGGGGGGTACGGAAATGCAGTTCTCGGTGAATGAATGGATAAAATCAGGAAGGATCCCCTGTGTCCCCCCGGCCCGGATTACATCGTACCCGAACGAGACACGCTGCTCCCCGCCCGTTCTCTCGGCAGTACCGGTGGTAATGCCGCCTCGCAACACGAGATTAGTTCCGCAGAGTTAGCCGGCCGGCCGACGAGCAGCCTTGAACCAAATTACGGGCTGCCGTTGTTTAGTTGTTTAGCCATCGTACGCTGCAGAGAAATCCCGGGAGCGCCTAAGGCGACGCTACAGGCGCGGTTCGATCGCGATCTCACTTTCCGCTCCTTTAATCGACGCTACTTGGACGCCGATTATTTTTAGCCAACCGATAATCGGCCGAATACCCCTTGTATTCGCTTTATTGTACTATACACGAGCGCGTGTTATTAAAATTTTTTAGCCGCGATACCCTTTGGCAACGACAAAGTACGCTTTGTCGTTGCCAAAAAGTCTTGCTAGCGACGCTTTTCGAAAGAGTCCCATCCCAGTACATACTCTATCTCGCGGTTTTGCGTAAATGTATATTCAACATACTTGTCGAGACAGGACGCGGTATTGTGAGTATAGCCTTGAATTTACAGGCACGACTGCAACAATAGTTGAATAGAACGCATTGGCACATCACAGAAACCACAAACCTCGGTAAACCGTACGCGCGAGAGCGGACTGCCAAGCCGATATCCCATAAACCAAAGTGAAAAAGTGGAGAAGTGACGGAATTAGCATACCGTCGAATAGAGTTACGTTGCCCTTGGTAATATTTTATGCGATATAAAACTCAAAAAAGAGAGAGACGGTAAACATTCTTAAGAGAAATTATCCGGTGGAACAATTCAATAATTGCGGTCAAAAGCCTAAATTTCATTGCTTTATATATATATATAGGTATATCATCTACACGGAAAAAAATAGTTTTGTTGATATAGCCAAGTTATAGTTTGCTAAGGCAAGTTTAACATTTATAATTAAGCAGATTTGTTAGAATAGCAAAGAAAATATGTTTGAAAGCAGTTATGAGCATATTTTCTTTGCTACACTATCAAATCTGCCAAGTTATAAATATTAAATCTGCATTAGCAAGCTATAACTTGGCTGTCTATTTTTTTCTGTGTATATACTGTCACGATTATTTAATATATTTACCAGACATAGTTGCCAATCATTATAATCCTCCTACGTCATCGTCATCGTCGCTGTCATGATCATTATCATTATAGTCATAATCATCATCATAAATATAATTGTCATTACTATCATTACCATCATCATCATTATAATTATCACAATCCTTCCTATTTCTATTCGATATCTTAGTAACTAACATCGTAGCGTGACAAAGCACGTTCTCATAACCTTGACAGTCGACCCGACAACTCCCCAGACTCGACAACTATCGAAGTAGAAACACGAATCTAAATGACTGAACGATTTGGTCAAACCTTGATAATACCGACAATCAAAAGTTTGTAGCGAATATACATACTTCCACGTAACAATCTATTTTTAACCAGAAATGTGCATATTCCTACGCGACAAATTTAACTGCAATTCGTAATTATTAACAACTGATGAGCGTTTATAAAAGAACAATATGTGTTATGAACATAGAGAAGAAAACGAGGGAAAGCGAAATAGAAAAACGATACTCCTGGTTAACCCATTATTTTTGAATGAACATCTTCAAGGCTACTGACTATCTCATCATCTTTTTCTTCATTTTCTCTGCGCAAGAATTTCAGTTACAAACGATGTAATGAAAATTTGGCATCGCTAGTTGAATAATGTATAACATTATATGGAAATAAAATAACAAACTTGTAAAAATGCTCGTTTTTTAATCCTGCTTTACAGTTTTTTACTTTTTTTACAAATTTTAAATTTTTGAAATATATTTATATGTATACTCATGCAGTGCCGGTCCTGGGTACTTGGCCGCCCGTGTGCAAACCCACTTTTCGTCGCCCTATTATTCCGTTAAAATTTGGGAAAATACAAAAATACTTGTCCTTCATATAGGATGGGATAAACAAATAATTTTACTTGTAAAGTATGTCATGTTTTTGTTTCGAATTTTGCTTCAAATAGTAATCAATCACCGTATTTGAATTGTTTATTCCTTGATTATTCTTTTAATTATTTTTACACACTATTATCGTTTTTCAAATTGGGATTTTGTTTTTCAATTTTTGTAAAACATTAAGACCGCTTTTGGCCGCCCTCTTAAATCGGCCGCCCGTGTGCGGGGCACACGTTCGCCCTCCGCCAGGACCGGCCCTGTACTCATGTATTTTTTACGTGTCAATAACATTTTAGCATAAGTTCATAAAGTCTAAGAGAGGATTGCAGGAAAAATACAAAAGATATAGAAAACCGGAAGATGTATAAAATTGCAAATTGTCATACATTGTACAATGAGTACCGAACGCGTAAAGAACGCGTTATACTGTATACCGGAAGTTACGGGAAAGAAGAGCACATTGTACAAAAGCGAATGAATGTATAAGTTGCTTGTCAATAGCATTCTTAGTATCTCCGTGTGCCCTAGATATCGGCAGAAAAGATTGTCTTTAACGGAATTCCGCGCGATTTAAATACATGAATACCGCAAAAAGAGATTTCTCGCAATAGACTTTGCACATAATACCGATTATTAGTAAAAATAATTACATAAGTTTAGGAGATGTAATTAAAAATTACGAGTATCGTTATCTAAGCAAACAAAATTGAATTTGCAGGGAAACAAGGTAAAGATGGGCCAGAGGAAAAGAAGGATGCCGACGGCGAACTTTGGGGCAACGTGGAAGCGCAGGCCGCCTTTCTCGGGCCAAATCTCTGGGACAAAACTTTGCCTTACGATGCCGACCTGAAGGTATTAAACCATGTATGTATAAAGACGCGATACGGTAAGCCTATGATCTGGCTGAATTTAATCCCAAAATTCCATAAAACAAAATCGGAAACCAAAACTAATCATGTGTCGTACGTTTTAACTTTTGAATATTATTATTTATTCGTTGACGTAATCTATGCTCTTTGTGTGATTTTCTATTCACTACTTATCGCGATTGTCCCTTGTACTTTCTTAATACTTTAAAATTTATGGATCTTTCCTTCGAATAACATCAGTTTTGAAAATGTGTTTCGCAAAGCTCATATATGTATATCCCGGAAATTGCTATATACTCACGCTACGTAATTGAATGAAAAATCAATATAGCGGACCATTGTAACACTTACTCCGTTATAATTCATCTTCCTGGGTCGAGAAACCGGGAAACCGAATATTAAGCCGCTATGCAATCGCGACGATAGCGGTCGCTTTCTCCGTTATGCCTCGGCGGAATCGAGGAAGTTTCGGCTATTCTTTTCTATCTCCATTATTATTCTTTAGCCAAACTATCTAAATAACTTACCAAAAAAGTATATCCTTTTAGGTAACCCTCTAAAGAATAGCGCGAAACTCGTCTATCTTTCAAAGAAAGCAATATTCAATTGCGTATAATATTACGTAAACAATTCATCGCCTTAATTTATACAGTTATGGGTATATGTATGATAATTAATGATTAAAACAGTTCTGTGCGATACGAATGAATTGAATAAATAATGTAATTTTTGGAAAAGCATATAAAACTCTTCATAAACCTTTCGCCAACTTTCACCACTTGCGTTCCTTCCATTGCGATACGCCGCTTGAATCTCGATAAAGAAACAGGGCAAAATTACAAAGAACAAAATGAAATAGAAATGAAAAGATTTTTCTGCGAAAGCATATTTCTTTGTTACGTTCAAAAGTTTCGCTTTCAAATGGTTTTATATGCCTTTTCAAAATTAAGAGCACAGTGTGGAATGTGGGCAGCTTTCACATTCATATTACGGTGGCTTTATAGGACTTATCTTTGGAATGACATTCGGCAAAACATTAATCAATTCCGTACTTTAATAGATAAAGTTAAACACCTAAATTTTAAATTAACGTAAAATATATTTTTGGACTCGTTGTATTGGCATAAAGTTTACATGTTCTATTATTTATATGTATATGATTATATTATTTATGAATCCGTTAAAATATTCTAGACATCTGTCTAGTTTGCCTAGGAGCGTAAGATAGGTCTGCTCAAACTTGACAAAGCCATCTCCGAGAAGCCATCTCGGAAATGACATCTCGGATCTCTGTTGACAGTACGTCGATCTCGATGAGTTTCTTTCCGAAAACGGCATCCCCGTCGACGGTGTGGCCGGTGGTGGACAGGGTGCCATGCAAGGTGGCCAGCTTCATAAAATCAACAACACCGAGGCCGCAGGACATCAGGGACCAGCGGGTCTACACTTGGAACCAGTTACCAAGCGCGAGAGATCACCATCGCCGAGCGAATGCTGCTCGCCGGACACCCTTAACCCACCCTCTCCCGCGGATTCCAGTAAGTAAAATACAATCGTCTCGCTCTCTCACTTTTATTCCTCGTCGTAGCCGTCGTTCGCGATATCGAGATCCTGAGAAGTGTTTCACACGATTTCATATAAAAGGATACAAATTTCAGATCTCTAATATCGTGTATAAATCTCAGTATCGAACATTTTTTTAAAAACGGAGTATATACTCGATGTACAAAGGTGTAATAATGCAAAATTAAGAAAGACAAAGTACAAGAGCACGTAGAGCAAGAGGGAAATGCGATAGAAAGTCATAAATGGAAAGTTTTACTGAAAGTAAGCGAGATAAAAACAGGATGGCGAAAGAAAGGTACAAAGAAGCCGCATTCTGACGTAAATCAGAGTAGCCGCATTTTTACAATAAGAAAGAGAGAAGATAAGAAATGTACGCTATCTCAGAATCTGTATTGCGATAACGTCGCGCTTGTCGAGTACATCACAGAAAACTAGACTAACGTCGACATTGTCGATTGTTCCTCTTACGCGCAACAGATTCCGAGGACTCGTCACGAATACAATATGGCTTGTCTCTTGTAGCGCTCTCGATGGCCTCATCGGGGCGAGACTTCGATCCACGTACCCGGGCCTTCTCCGACGAGGAGCTCAAACCCCAACCTATGATCAAGAAATCGCGGAAGCAGGTGAGCCTTCCTGTAATTATATTGCTATTCTTATAGTTGCGGCTTTCGACGCCAAATTTGTTTGGCTATCGAAATAAGCTGAATTCTCATCGAACTACGCGTTTTTCGCGACGTAAGTGAATACGAGCGTACTAATGTTCTTATGCTCTTTCTCTCTCTTCCGCTTGCGGCTGCAGTTCGTTCCGGATGACTTGAAGGATGACAAATACTGGGCGCGTCGTAGGAAGAATAACATGGCAGCGAAACGATCGCGAGACGCTCGCCGCATGAAGGAGAACCAGATAGCACTCAGGGCCGGCTTCCTCGAGAAAGAGGTAAATTTTCTTACAACTGGAAATTCGAAACCGCTACATAGATTGCATCTACCAGTCCAGTTGCTTCATAAAGTTACCGGAGACATTTGAGGATATAAGATTCGGAAAAGGCTAAATAAAATCGAGCTTTAGACTTCTCGTCGAAATCGAAACGGAAATAAAGTTATCTCTATTCGCTACATTGTAAAATACTTGTATCAATTTGTCCCAGTTCATCTCGATGCAAGTCACCGTTTCATACGATTTGCCATTTTTAGAATTAGAACTTGAAATACACTATTTGCTGGAGTTGTCGATTCTTAAATAAATGTCTTCGTCCATTTAAAAAGGGAAAAGTTTAGCTGAATTTTCACTTTTTCGCTTCATTTGCAGAATATGGGTCTGCGGCAGGAGCTGGACCGGTTAAAAAACGAGAACATGTTGCTACGCGACAAACTGAGCAAGTACACGGACGTCTAACACCCCCTCGTCGGCCACACACCAGCCCGAGCGACACGCAAAGAGAGAGAGAGAGACGCGGACACGAGGGTGCATCGCCCAGCTACAACTCCCTCGCTTATAGTCGCAGCACATAGCAGCCTTCGCCTCCGCGGAGGAAGCGAAGGGGATGCGGAGCACGTTGACGAATACCATCGACTCCCGAACCGACTGCCGCCGCTCTAAAACCAACCAATTTCCTCAGAAATCTCCGGAGATCCTATTCTCTATCATTCTCTTTCTCTCTTTCTCTTACTCTCGAATAAAATTCTTATTGAGTCCTCGCTCCTTGTCCTGCTCTAGAAAAACTCCTCCACTTGTAAATAGTTATATGTATAGTTAGATTATATACACACATACACACATAACGCGCGTGCGCGTTACATATATGAATATATATAAATAAGAACATATATATATATATTCGTATATATATATATAATATATAATATATTTTATATATATATAATATATATATATAATATAATATATATATATATATATATTTGAAGTAAAAGAAAAAAGAATATATATACACACACACAAAATACACGAGTATGCGTTTGAGAAAGGAGATGCGTTCGTTACACGTAAATAAATGCGCGCATGCAGCGCACGACGAGACACGTCGATTTCGCCAGTATTCGAGTCTTCTAGATTTTCACAGCGAGCCATATTACGATGGGATTGAATTGTTACGAGAGTAAGCCAGAGTACAAGACGCAAGAGATTCTCGAAATCGTACTTCTTATTCGGCGAAGAAAAGGCGAATCTCGTCGGCGCTGAGCACTGCCACACGTAAAGAGCTATATCGTTAGGTCGACATGGAGCGGAGGCGAGCGATGGTTTGGGAGAACACGACGCTTTTCTGCGCACGGGTTAATTATCCTGGTTCTCCGAGAATGCGTTAATTACTGTAGCGTATCCCACGTGGTGATGGTACACAAGTGATTCTAGTTGTTTTAATCGTAAGATAGATGATGTACGTGTTTCGTTTTCATCGTTTCTTTTCTCTCTCTTTCTCCCTCGAGCTATCTGCCTATCTCTATCTCTCTTTTAGCGTGTAGCGAATGAATCCGGCCACGCGAGGAGTGCACGTGGAGTGCGCGGAAGGCGTCGCGACGCGACTCTATCCTTCTCTTTTTTCGTAATATCGCCCGCTGGCCCGAACGTCGGCGGCTCGGGGCACGAAACGATGGACGGGCCCATCCCCGAGATATCATTTGTTGCGTAGCGAACAAACTTTTGTACAGGATGCCCTCTTGTAAAATATATTTTAAGACGCATCGTGTCATTCTGACGAGCGACGGTTACCGCCGCTGTGTCTTTGAGGTTTATCAATGCGGAACTTGAGACAAACGAAACGATACGAGACGAACCGTGTCCGACGATCGGATCGCGTACCCTTCCTAGTACAGATGGGCGCGTGCATCGTCGAGGTTAATCGTAGGCGTTGTCGTAAAAGTAAAAATATTACATGTACACGACACGAAGATACCGACCATCCGTGCTTAAATGTAAGCTAGCTGCACAGGCTCGCGTGCACTGGCCCTATCCCCCTCACCCTTCTTTTTAAGTTTTTAGATGTTTATTTTTCCATCACCGTGAGAGAATCGGTGAGACGGCGATCGAGAGAGCGAAAGTGGAACCGATGAGGAGATATGCGCTTTTTATGAAATAGCTATGAAATTTATAGCTATAGAGAGAATCTATATTGTACAGATCAACGCGAGATTGAACGACATCTGAATGAGAGCGATTCCTGCTCGTTGCAAAATTTAGTGACAATAATAGCGACCGATGTACCGTGCATTTTTCAACAACGTGAGCGAGTAACCAGAACGACGGGCGAGATTTATAACTGTAATTGAAAAATAATTACAGCCAGGGCGAAGCTCTTTCGTTCGAGATTTCTGTACCGCCGATACGTAACAGTCTGGTTTTTCTTTCAATTCTGAGGGTTCACCTCGCCCAGGCCCGGCACGTCAGCCAGACCTCTTCGTACCGAGAGAGGCACTCGATGCGCAAACGCGAAACATGGACGTTCTGTACATATATCATTTTACCGGCGGAGAGGAGGAGTAAGAGAATCGATGTAACGAAATTTCAATTTTTTTTAACTTCGCGTTTGATCGACGGCAAATCCGCTTTAAATATCGAAGGACAATTTCGTCCACCGCGCGTGAAAATATACCGTTTTACCCTCGCGATATTCTTCGAATCTTTCGAACATGTTATATATCCACTTACTGTACTAATTATTTTTCATACGCATTTCTTATATACGAATAAAATTGAATATACAATTGTAATTTCATCGGAATCATAGAATTTTTTTGCAGATAAACTGCTGTATGTTTATATACGCGAGCACAATGATTCGAATGTTCGATGCCTTATATTCAAGTGATTTGCCGAAAGTCACGCACAAAATCGTCCGATTACAGTTCTTCACGATTGCCTTGCACATTCTATAAAACAAAAATGCTGCGTAAATGACGAAGAATTCCGCGCGATATCTGCAATGGATGGCTAAATCCATCTTGCGTCGGCAGATTTAGCGAACGCCCGATAATATTGCATTTTAGTAGCGGCACAAAATTTTATTTTTTGAAAATATCATATCGTAAGTTATCTGATAAAATGGCTACTGCATGGCTTGTTATCCCGACGCAATGAATTAAACGGAAGAAAGTAGCGTGGTATTGCGTACGGAAAAGCGTAATAGCGGAAAACAGAATTTCGCGTTTGATTGTATACGAAGTTTCTCACGTCATCTTTTAAAGCGTATAAAGTAGATTGCAAGGAAGTTTTTCAGTTATCTGCAATATCTACTTGAAGTTTAACATGAGCCAATATCAAGCTCGTATGTGTTCTGCTTCACGCACACTCGTCGTCATTAAGAGCAATATAAAGTTTTATAGATTTTAGACAAGAAAAACGATCTCTTTTTTCACAAGACGAATTTTAAATGGCGGAAATGACTTCGAGTCGCAGATCATGTTTTTTATCAAAAATCGCTCGTGTTAACGATAGGAATCGAATTGATCTTTTTCTCGATCATTTTCTTCAACGCTATTAATGATGCTGAGTGTGCGGTATGACGTGGATCTCGGCACAAGTTATTGGCCTATAAAAAGCGCGTTAGCATGATTGACACACGCAATTCGATAAATAAAAATAGTAATAAATAAAATAGTAGAGAGTTATATAGCAGCGCGAAAGACAGACGCGGCCGCCGGCTTTGCTCCAAATAGAACGGTAAGAAAATGAGATAGAGGACACCGCCGCGTCTTCGATAAATAATCGTCCGATCCACTTAAATAAAATATGAGAAACATGAGAAAAATTAGATATGACCACCAACACAAGAAAACCTCTATTGTATCACATTTCGAGAAATATATGTATTTGTTATTGTTTTAATTGAATCCTACGGTTGTACACCATACCCTATTTTTCCACATATATTTCCCAATTCTCTTGAATACATCTGATATAATCAAGAATTATTTTCTTATACATCAGCTCTTACTCTGTGCTTATGGTTTTACAGATTCAAGAATCAACTCCAAATTTATCAAAGCATCTTTGTAAATTATAATAAATTACAATAAATTATTATAATAAATTATAATTTACAAAGATTATTTTTGTAATTTATTTTATAAATTGTATTTATATGTGAGTTTCCCTTAAGAATCGATCATTTTTGTCATGTCTGTTGTTTCATTCAAATTATATATTAAATAATACTTTCATCGTTCTTTCAATATTTTTGCATCAATACAATGTTAATACAAAATTGTCTTTAAGAATGTTAAAAAGAAATTTTAAATATTATATATTTAAATACTAAACATGATGGATAGCTGATAGGGAGATGTTCTTATAGAATTGTATATTTGACAAGTATTAAAATTTTAAATATATTCTTTATTAAATATTGTCAAAGAAAAATATATGATCTACTAAATGTTATGTCATCAAAATCCTATAAAATATACAATATAATTTATTAAATATTGTATATATTGCTACATATATTTTGTGCCACAAAATAAATTTCGGAATTTTTTATTTAAACTAGGAATAAAATCAATATGAAAAGTATTATTCAGTTATCGGATCAAAAAAAGTGAAATAGTGACTGATTTTTGACATAAAAAGTGACAAAAAGTAACCTTTCAGGTATTAAAATAATAATCAAAAGTGACATTTTTAAATTAAATTTTTAGAGTAATTAAGGCCATTTAAATAAAAAAAATTTACATTTACTCTTATTTTCTCGGGTCTATCTTTGGATAGTCTAACATATAGCAAATTCTTTTCATAGTATGGTAGGAAAGTTTGTAATAAGAAAAGAAGAGAGACTTGAACGATACAATAAAAGTACACAAGACTTCTGGTGCAGTTTTATTAAATAAAATATATATAATATATAAATAGTGCATTTTATTAAACATAATAAAATAAAGACTCAATGACCAAACAAAATAAAAGTTTAAACATTATTATTATCTCTTCTCTCTAGATGAAGTAAAAGGATAAATATATTCATTAGATGATAAAAAATGGATAACACATTTTTAAAAATGCAATAAAAACAAAAACGTATTCTCTCTGACGAACAATTGAATACTGGGTGGACTATGGCCGTGTTTCGATATACACTACGTAACGTGAACTATAGATTTTCAGTACTGGCAGTGTATATCGGAACACGACCCTCTCTGAAATGGTCGCAAGGCCATGTACAAATATTCTTTTGTATGTTTAACAATGGTTTTCATCTTTGCATTTTTCCAGCGGCGTCATAGGTTTTATATCAGTCGCGCCGCTTGTTTTCGGTTAGTATTCGGTTTGCGGTGCAAAGTAGTCATGCTGAGACACTGGACCAATATCCAGTGAGCAATAGTGAACAATTTTTATCAGATGAGACAATAAAAATGTGAATAGAACGCTGTTTTACAAACTTTATGTCAGCTCAGGAAAAAAGTGATTATAGTAACCCATTTTAGACAATAGTGATTTTTCAGTGACTTGTAAAAAAAAGGCGACAAAAAGTGATTTAAGTAACTGGATGGCAGCGTTGAAACGATTATTATCGTCCGATATCGTAACGATATCGTAATGAAGTAGCTATTCATAGTACGACCTGTTCCCTATTCCGTTTCTACTTCTGATGAGTATATCGCGCGATGCATTTGCTTAAATAGATGGTCGTAATATCGATACATGCGCAAACCGTTAATTGTTAATAGGAGTTAATCGTGCAAGACAATAATCGTTAAATATTCATACGAAATTATTGCGTTTCGAGGCGCAATAATGCGTCGGTACGTGGAGCGTCTCGCGGTAGGCTTGACCGTTCGAGTGTCGTAGCACAATATGATGTGGTAGCGCGGCGATCTTGCCTATACAACGCGATGTCCGCCACAAAACCAATCATCTAAAACTGGATTCCGTAAAGCGCATATGTGCGCATATATCTATAGCATACGTGACGTTTACTATAGAAAAATGCGCGCATATGCGCTTTACGGAATCCAGCGCAAGTCACGCTCCAGGCAGTTTATTGTCGTTTCGAAATATAATCTTTAATGAAATAAATAATAAACGCCGAGAATATATTCCTTTCTAACGTTTTAAATTAATTCCGACAAATGTACCGTTATTTCGCGCTTTGTCTTCTGACGTTGCTAAGAATAATCGCTTGGAATAAGAAAAATTAAACGCATCATCTTCGGATAATAATACCTTTGAAAGAAAATATATGTATATATCAAAACGTTTTTAATGAAGTGAGATTAATTATTATCTTGGACGAAATTATTATCTTTCTTAACGAATCTACAAAACAAAGCGCAAACAATCCACATTCATTCAAATTAATTTTATATGCAACAAATATTCAAGTGTATCTAGTACTTCAGAAAAAAGAATAGTTAAATAATAAAATACAACTGTTTTTTATAGATTACCTTCGCTGTCTATAAAATTCAAAGTTCATTACTAATATTTAATTGCGAAGGTGGTAGAAGTAGTTATATAACATACACTACTAAAAAAAAAATAGGGAACACTTTTCATACCCTAAAAATTATGCTATTTTTAAACCGCTGCAACTCGGCGAAAAATCATCGTAGATAAAAGTTTAAAAAAGAATTTTAAAGCTTGAAGTTTTAACTTTAACGAGTTAT
>NJRP01000183.1:0-23376 GCA_003063835.1 Aphaenogaster floridana
GGGGTCTACAATGTGAGTCTCAGATGGTCTCAGAGTCGTAAGTCGTAAGAAATTGACCAATCTCAGTCAATTATTCTCCTCAAATTCGATTGTGATTGGTCAATTTTTTACGACTTACGACTCTGAGACTATCTGAGACTCGCATTGTAGACCCAGCATAAATATAAGATCCGACTATGAATACCGGCCATAGGCTGCATAAGCATAACATAAGATTACTGGACCAATAAGCATCTTATGTAAATCAATATGGCGACTTTATGCTGGATACTCATTGGTTTAGCGGTTTTATGCTATGCTTATGCTACGCTATGCATTTCATGTGCGATGAGCTTTAAACGTTACGTATGCTATAGATATATGCGCGCATATGCGCTTAAGTCTGGGTCTACAATTGGGTGTAGTAAGCTTTAAGCCCTAAGAATTGACCAATCAGTCTGGGTCTACAATTGGGTGTAGTAAGCTTTAAGCCCTAAGAATTGACCAACCACAGACGATTATTCTCTTCACATTCGACTGTGATTGGTCAATTTCTTAGGGCTTAAAGCTTACTACACCTATTGTAGACCCAGTCTTACGGAATCCACCCTATGGCTACGGTCCACTTGATACTACAAATGTTTTGAAGCATTCTTTGATTGGTCAATTTGTAAAATTCTTTCTTCTGATAGGTCATTCGAACGCTTCGAAGCATTTGTAGCGTCAACTGGACCGCAGCCCAAGTCGCTCAGTTGCAGTCGAACGTGATTGGCTCTTACTTTTAGAACCAACCAATCAACGCAGAGTGTTGATAAGACGAACTCAACAGTTGTGTCTGCTGAACGCGCCGAATGCCATTTTGATATTCTTGGCCACTTGACTGTAGGTTTGTTCGCGTCACCTGCTCCAACATGCTCCTATTCACTCCAATGCACTCCAATACGTTGATTCCGGTCATTCCGGTGACGCCAACCAATTAGAGTGCATTGGAGTGAGTAGGAGCATGTTGGGGCATGGCGACGCGAACAAACCTTGTGATTGGCCAATTTTCTGACTGTCAAGTCTAGTTGCTTGCGTTTTTCTGTGTGCCGTGACCTTTATTCGCGCACACTCGTAATAGTTCAAGATTTCTAATCCGGTTTTGTGGTTTATACGTGCATGATTTGTGCGGGTGTCGTCGGTCGTTATCTAATTACGCGTAGTGCTAATTGTGAGAGATAAAAAATTGTGCGAGACGAGAGATAGCAGGATCGCGACAATATGGTGAATCTTTACGCTCTGCCAAAACTCAACAAGGAACGTAACGCGGGAGTAATTCTTAACTATCACTGTCATTTCTTTTTTTGCAGATGCAATTTATGTTGCTGTTCAGCCGCCAAGGGAAGCTTCGTCTGCAGAAGTGGTATGTCGCACATCCAGATAAGCTGAAAAAGAAGATTACACGCGAACTGATCACCACGATACTCGCACGAAAACCAAAAATGTCGAGTTTCTTAGAATGGAAGGACGTTAAGGTTGTTTACAAAAGGTACATGGTTCATTAACGATGTACTACTAAGGGACCTATGGTCTGTTCTTTTCAGCTGCACTTCTGAACTAGTGCAATAAGTTAGAATGAAAGAAAATATATTTGTCTCATTCTAACTTACTGCACTAGTTCAGAAGTGCAGCTGAAAAGAACAGACCACTATTCTGTAAGCTGTAACGATTGTGTCATTGTTATATTGTTATCGTTATATTGTTATTGCAAGACTTTTTTATATTATACCTGTACAATGATAATGTAACGATAACGATACTGTCGTTAAAAATTTATAGAATAGACTCCTTTTCGACCAAAGGATGATTTCGACCAAATTCCAATTAATCTAATCGGTGATTAACTTGTCGAGTAATATCTGTACTATCTTAACATGAACACTATGTTAACATGGACAGAATTATTAAATCTTTATTGTCTAACATATGGAAGAAAACATTAGATTAGGGACAAAGAATAATATAATTAGAAATTTTGTTTTAAGCAATTTTATTCACATAGATGAAATAATCAATAATTAACATGAATAGAATTAATTTGTTAACATATGGAAAAAAGATTAGACTAGGTACAAGGAATTATTATTTTATTTATTTTATTTTTAGCAAATTAATTGCCGATTAATCAGAGTTTTATCAAATTTGCCTAATCTGTGATATCACATTTTGCAACATGATTGTAGAAAGCTTTTCTTTATCTGTAAAATAATTTTGGGTTTATGTTTACAGATACGCAAGTTTATACTTTTGCTGCGCAATTGAGCAGAACGACAATGAATTGCTGACACTGGAAATTATACATCGATATGTTGAATTATTGGATAAGTATTTTGGCAGTGTGAGTATTATGTTATTGAAATAATATATTTAAAATATATTTCTGGTGAGCTTTGTAATTTATTGTTTAATTGCATAGTTATAATTTATTATTGATAATATTATATTACTAGGTATGCGAGTTGGATATAATTTTCAATTTCGAAAAGGCATACTTTATCTTAGATGAGTTGCTTGTTGGTGGGGAGATTCAAGAAACTAGCAAGAAAAATGTATTGAAAGCCATTGCTGCCCAGGATCTATTACAGGAGGTTAGTTACGGGGATGTACCCCTTGAATTGTAACATGTCTTAATTTATTAATAGCACACAAAGGTTGTACACATGTTGTTTCCTTTTATAGTCAGATTTTTTGGCTGTAAAAGAAGTATATTTTTAGATCGTTTTATCTTGCTACTAGCTATTTACACTTGATGCATATTTAGCAGCCATCTAGAGGAAAACTATACCCATAGATAGAAAGTACAAATGAAGATGTTATATTTGCATTTGCATAATATTTAATCAATATTTACCAATACGTTAAAACGATCTATATGCCATTGCTCCTTCTTGCCAGTCATGTATCGTTTCGATTAAACGATCATGATATTGCAGGAGTCAAGCATGTATAAAATCTGTTTAAACTAGGTGAAATTATACAATCAAATTACTTTTTATTTTTCAATTTAATTCTTTGCAATATTAGTTCAGTATTTCCTTTTTACAGAAATGAGCACATGAAATATACAATATTGAAAGAGTTTTTTTTCAATTGGTCTTAATTGTTATCTATTTAAAATAATTTATTTTGCACCTAGTAACAATAGATTTGTACAGATACATAAAGTAATACTTACAAGACACATGCATGAAGGCATTTAAAGATATTAATAATTGCCTCTTTATATGAAGCAATTCGAATTTCCTAGCTTTAGTATTGCCTGTCTTCTTGCATAATCATAATAATGTACATATACCTATCTATAGACAGATGAGCTTTCTTCCTTGTTGACAATTCTGTGGTGTTGTAATATTTGATGTTGCACGATGTGATCGAACGATATCTAGCTTTTGCATTTACGTTGATACTATTCCATATATATGAGAAGTCTTATTGCTTGTATGATGTGTATATTCACAATTCAGCACTATGTTTACGAGTTATTTTACACGTACTGTCTTATATAACATGTAGAATGTGACAGAACCAGATAACTTTTAATATTTTATATATTATTTTTTTAATATCAGTTATTACAAACGTTGCTATGAACTAGAAGACATTTTCAAAATTAATAACTCTTATATCAAGTCTTTGATCTCTCTTTGTCAAGTGCCTCTGTAGCATCCAACTTTTCTATATATCCCAACTGTCCTATTTTTTTAAAGCATGAGCAACATATCGTCTGCATTGTAATGTCATATATTGATAATAGAAAAAATTATAAGATAACAAGCTTAAATGTTAAATATTGAATGTTTTTATAGACAATCCTGCGTGCGTAAATGCTTATATACGCTTCTCGTTTAATCTTTATAAATGAGCTTATATAGTACTTTATTGTTAATATTTTAATTATTGACAACATTAAGTATCTGTGCAACAGCATCTATATAGTGAATACTATTTAGTAATATTGTTGCGTAATTTATATGACAGAAAAAGATATTTTTTGAAGTTTATATTACTTCTTGTAAATATATAAGAAACGCTGGCCACCTCTAGGTTTTTGATAATTGTAATTTTGATAGCTGTAATTTAAAAAAGTACAAAAAGTATTTTTAATATTTGCTGAAAGATGTTTTTATTAAATTCAAGATATTTTACTTCATATATATATACGGTGCAGTTGATTTTATTTATTTAAAAGAGAGATGATATTGAATTTTTTCAACCTACGTGCTATGAAACTACTCTATATATTTTCGTGCTCAGGTACTGATGAGTTTAAAGTCTTATACAGAAATCTTATATACAGTACACTATTGTAAAAGAAAATGGATAGATTAAAACCATATGTTCTAATGTTGGTAATACAAGCAAATGTATAAAATGGAAATTGAAAAGAGTAATTTAAATTTTGTTTAAAATGTGCATATTCAAAATTCCTAGACTAGTAATAATGAGTGAGAAACTTTTCATTGTTATTTCATTCATTCTGCCATCTGAATAGTTCAATTAATTAAATTGCATTAATAAGATATATTGTTCTCAGTTTATATGCCATTTAAATGATTTGATAAGAATAACATAGAGTATCATTATTCATTCTAGTCTATTATTAGCTTTTTTGAATAAAAAGTTATTTTATGAAAAGTAGACATAATAAACGTAATGTTTTACGTGTATCTGAAGTTTTTTTAATTTAAAAATCTATATAATTTATAATTCAATTTACGAAATAAGTTAAGAGAGGAGAAAATTTACTTCTTTCCTTGTTTATCAATATATTGCTCTACATATATATTACATTTTCGAGTTTACATGTTAATATTACAAAATTTTGATATATTGCAAAGATATTTCTTCGCCTTGTATTTAAAAATATATATTTTATTCTTATTAATGAATAATAAGTTACGATAAAAAGCATTGTCCAAGTTTAACATTAAAATTTTTAAAATTAAAAATTTTAATGTTAAACTTGGATAATGAGCAATTGGGAAATGTTAATTAAAAGAAAGTACTATATGCATGAATAACATATGTTTATAAATATCATAACAAGTATTTATAAAATAAATCAGGCATAATCTGGATATAATATATAATCATTTCATATTATTCCTTATAACATATTTTATGTAGATGAAAAGTTTCTATAAGAAATCCATAAAATAGTGCATAATATTCGTATTGCATAAGTTATTTTCAATATCAAAATTGCGTTTGAGTTGTTTAATTTACATATGTTCGGTTTAAAGTAAACCATGTGCATGTGATGTTGACAGAATAACGAAATATTCTAAAACTGAACAAAGAAATGTTACTAATAATTAAATTGCGGATTTGCTTAACCAGCTCGCTCAGGTATCGACGATAGTCATTGTGCCCTGCGGAGGCAGGAAGCATAAAAAATATGAATATGGTAAAGAGAAAGATATCGCTGGGCATAACGGCTCTCATCAGAAACCGAGCAGTAAAATCAGGCGAGCTAATCCGCGAACTGCTATTAACTGCCATATGACTATATGTTTCGGATTCGTACGAAAGCATGGCACCAATGCAATGATTTATACGCACTTGTATCGTTTTTAATAAAGACAAAAAACATATTGCCATATATTAATGTCTTATAAACTTAGTATTCAGATCTAGATTAATCAGTTATTTAGATTACTATAGTGAAACAGCACTAGAACTAGGATAAATGAGAAGTGTATTATTACGTATATGTTGCCGTTTATAAATAGAATGTTGATATGTGTATATGTATGCCTTCAAAATCTAATAAATATTTTTCAACAATTGTATTTATTTTGTAACATTTGTCTCGTATATTTTGTTTTCTAAGTAATGTAGTCACTTAGCTTTACTTTTCACAGAAATATCGAATTCCAAAGAATTTTACGCAGAGTTTTATTATAATATTATCAACTATCTTACACAGGATAAGACTTTTGAAACGTGGCATCTTAATTAAATTTTTTTTTCAAAATATTGACTTCTGGGAAAAATGTTACAAGTAAAAGTTGTAAAATTTAAAGTTATTGTAATTGGAAGAATTTAATTATGGTAAAAACTAGCGTTCTCAATATATTGAGAAAAATTATTTCATACATATATTTTTTAAACAAAATATATTTCTCAAAATATATTCTCAAAGCAAGACAAAAATGACAACGGATTATTATTAACGGAATATTTTTATTACATTTATAATAATAATTCTTGTGAAGTTTGGAAAAATATTGTAAAATAGTTTTAATGTGATTTAGAAAGAATACTATGAGATTTTTATACGTAGAGAATCGATGTTATAATATTTTAAATGTTGATAATATACATATAGCACAGTGTAATATTATGTATGTTAAACCCATGGTAGATAGGGACGAAGTAGAAGTTTAGCGAAGACTAGTTAGTTTTTCTTTGTTTGTTGTGGAAGGACGAAGCTGTGGAAGGTGCTCTGCGGGAGATAGGGCTTTTATAGGTACCCTATTGTTTGCATGAGCTTCATGGACAGAGTATCGACCCACACGATCGACCGAAAAACAAGAAAAGGCTTACCCGCTGCATGATGCCATTACAACTCTACTATATAAATACATAAATTCTCAAGTCAACTTTACTAGTCATATACAAGACGTTTAAGGCGTCGTGCATTTTCTTTCTTCTGTGACAAAAATTTGATGAAAGATAAATTGATAAAAATAGCCAAAAATCAATTTTTTCTTTTCTTTTTTAATTTTTAATAAAATATATCGTGTAGCAATTTAAAATTCTGTCACAAAAGGTACTGTTTGTTTTAAAAAAATATATAATTTTCTTATATATTCAAAAAGTTGAAAAATATCCGCGAAAAATCGATTATTTGTTTATAATTATATATTCGAAAACTTGGTGCTTCAAAATTAGAATAAACAGAATAAATATAAAAATATTCTTTGTATCGATTCCTATCGATATAGAAATCGCAGTTGAGAGAAAGTGCACGATGTCTGGAGCACTCTTTGTGTATGTTAATATATTTTTATATCGAGAAAAATCCTCTCTTGCACATAGAACAAATTGTTATGTTACTAACCAAAGGCTGAACTACGGTTCTTAAATCTTAATTATAATTTTTAACATACGTATTAACGAATAAGTGATATATATAGTTACCCTACGTACTTTAATCTTCAACTATGGCAATAAAATATCTGTATTCGTAAGTTATTTTTATGAAAGCGTTATATATGTACTATTAAAAAGCGTCAGTATTAAAATGTGACTATTACATAGAACGTACACTTCTTACGCATCTATGTATTTACTTAAAAGAAAAAAGAAACACCTTAATTATTATATAAATAATTGGAAACATATATCTCTTTATACTCTTTATATATTATATATGTACATATAAGCATCGTCAATTTTTAATGTCATTATACATTAAGTGTACTAGTAATAAATATGTATATCGTACAAAATCTTTATATTGTAATTCAAAACGCGTATAATACCTTATTAGCCTACGCTATATCATTAACGTTAGTCTCTCAGGTAAAAATGACAAGTTTTTGTTGAACACATTTCAAATTTTTGTTGAAAATTAGTTTATTGATAAATAATATAAGAAATTCGCAAAGGCCGCGAAATAATATGTTAGCTGGATATTTCCTGTTATAAGCTATCGCGCATATTGTGAGCATATTGAGCCAAATCGCATTCACTCTGATCCCATTTGGTGGATGGGATCTCCACAATTCGACACATTGCATGTAAAACAAGCAATTTTTATTGGCGCTTAAGATTTCAATTGAGGCAATACATGAACATGCGCTTTGTGTACCCAAACAAGTAAAAGTTACTCGGTTATATGAAAAGGGTTCAGTTCACCATTTGAAGCTGCATCAAGAAGGGAATTTTATTATGAAGTAGGTACGTGTACGCTTATACATATATATATATACATATATCTTCATTCTACTTTTCGTAATGTGTTTATAAAGTGCAGCGTCAAAGTAATTGATCCCTGTTCATATTATTGTAAGGCATTCCGAATACAGTAACGATAAAATTGTTCTCTTGTGTGTGTGTTGCAGGAGGAAACCCCCCAGGGATTCTTCGAAGATCACGGATTGGGATAATATTCTTTAAAACGATACGCATGCTTCTTCGTAAGTCTACATTCCCACACACAATTATGTTTTACCATTCCACATTTTTATTAATGCAATCCCGTTACTTGAACCTCAAAAATAAAAAAGAATATATATGTGAATATTTTAGGTACAAACATATTTCCAATTATCAAATTTATTACTTTAATGACAGCCAGAAATATCAGAGGTTTCAATATTTTTTCAGCCTAGGACTTTTTTTTAGCTTTAAATAAAATATATTTGTGCATGTTTTCAAGTATCATGCCCATCACATTTACATAATTCTATCGAATTAACAAAAGATAGAATGACAATGGCAATCAGATGTGTTTTCATATATACATATAAATAAACACGCCGTCTATTTAACATATATTTTATTTTATTTAAAGCAAAGTCGTGCAATTTGAAAATTTCTTGGCTTTGTGGTCTGTTTATTGAATGATGAAATGACAGAATATTTAAAAATTATCTCAACAAGAGAGAACAACATAAATTTTACTTTTAAATTAATTAAAAACTTTTTTACGGAAATTCTACTTATATAATAATACGAAATGTGTTACGGTTGAGTGAAATGAAATTACACATAAAATGTAGCATTTGCATCAAGTTTGAAACATAAGTTATTTATACACAATCACTCATTATGTGATGTTAATTAAATCTTATATATTCTGTATTACATAATATGTATCACTAATGAAATTCCGGATCTTTCTCTGATCCTGGATATGGATATACAATAATAAGTGTCTACATATTTTCAACCACTGTTAGCAAAAAAATTATAATCTATAATAATAAGAATATTCTCTGGTTGGAATGTTAAGGAGTATACAGACTGCGTTAGAAAGAAAGATTGGTGAATCGGTAGTAAACATGTATTTTTTGACGAAAATTAGGGCCCTTTATTAGTGAATAGTTGATCAAATTTGATTAGTAATTATTAGTAACTAAAAAAATACATTAAAATACTATGATATTAACCAGGGTTGGGAAAGTTACTTTTACAAAGTAACTCGTTATCGTTACTCGCTACTCATTCAAAAAAGTAACTCGTTACCATTAGTCGTTACCCATTGGAAGAAGTAACTCGTTACAGTTATCGTTACTAAATAACGAGTCGTTACAATTTCCGTTACTTTTTCGCTAAATTTTAATGATCTTTTTTTTATAATGACATCCGACTGTCTATATTGCTAATTGATTAGTTCAACGCAAGATCTATAGTGGTCATGATTAATCGCAACATGATCAAACATAACGTTCCATTCTTTTAAAACTCGCTTATGCCCTTTCCGAACATGTGTATTGTACATTTACAAAGTAACGATAAAAGTAACGATTATATTCGTTACCATTACCCACAAAATGTAACTGCGTTACCGTTACCGTTACTAATGAAAAAATATAACGTCGTTACCAATTCGTTACTAAAAAAAAGTAACTG
Source organism: Aphaenogaster floridana (assembly GCA_003063835.1). Classification (NCBI taxonomy): domain Eukaryota; kingdom Metazoa; phylum Arthropoda; class Insecta; order Hymenoptera; family Formicidae; genus Aphaenogaster; species Aphaenogaster floridana. The sequence continues at coordinate 9,604 of NJRP01000183.1, forward strand.
TAACGGTAACGGCGTTACAAGTAACGCGTTACTTCCCAATCCTGATATTAACATGCTATGTTGATGCACGTTTATCAAATGTGAGTTACGTATGTTTGTGAATGAGAAGTCACCGACAATCTTACAAGTTGTTAAATTCGAAGTTTATGGAGTCAGTAGTTAGGCTGCTACTAGAAGTTTAATTTTAAAATAGTTGAACATATCAAAGACTACATTTCTACTACCGACTCTCGTTTCTTCAGATGGATCTAGAATAGTTAGGAAATATTAGTATTTTTTTTTTTTTAGAATAATTATAATAAAGTAGCTATCTTTAACTCTTAACTGATGTAATGAAATTTGCATTTTAAGAGACCATTTAGTCTTTTCTGCAAATTTTTTATCATCTCTCATCAATTTTTCAGTTTCTATCATTAAACAGGCGATCACAAATAAAATAGAAAGTAGCAGTTTGAATATAAACGTGCTAGATCTATTTGAGTTTATTTGAATTGAGTTACGAATTTTAATATATTCGATTGAATCCATTACACACTTTTGTTTCACATATATCTCATCCTACTATTACTTATAAAAATGATTATATATTATATTGTTTTGTTATCATTTTATATAATATACTACTTTACAGTTTAACAACTATAGACTTTTTGATAAAAATATCTAATATCACAGAAACTTATGCGTTAGTATATTAGGCCGATGATCTGGCCGATGACTGAAATACATCCTATTTATTTACTTTACCTATATATTACTTTTCTGATTCCGTAGTAAATATGAGTAAAGCGTCACGTCACAGCACAGTTAAGAGTTAAAGAATATTTTCATTATTTTAGTATTTATCTTACTATGACGATCGCATCTGAGCGACAGTTGAATAGGAATTTAAATTCAATTTCTTGGGAGTAGTTTATTAGAAACATTTAGCGCGATATATATATGCCTCTGCATCCTTGTTGAAAAGTTACATCGTGTACCGTGTATTTTTATGAAGCTTAAAGCGTGCATACGTAGAGTAGCGAACTGTAAAAGTTATCGATTTTCGTGTCCAATGCAGTTGTTGAAATGAATCGAGATATTTTGTTACATAAATGTACACCGTTGAAGCGTGCAATCGAAGTATACCAACATGTATTAGAAATCTCGATTTGTACTTTTCATGTTAAAGATCAGACAATAAGTTAAGTATATTCCTAAATATTTGCTTGTAACATTTATACGTTACGATATTATGATATATACACACGCGTTATACACACATATCTAATAATAATGGATGTAATTGAATTGGATTCGTAGCACGAGAGGGTATTCGTGTCCAATAAGCAGCGTGCTCGTTTTTAAGTGTTCAACACGCAGTTACTTCTCTTTGAAGATTTAAAGATTAGAGGAAATATAAAATATATCTACATAATTATATACAATATATATATATATATGTGTATATATATATATTGTTTTTGTTCCATTTTCTATATCTAAACAGCCTTTTTGTTGCAAGTATTGTTTGAAAATTGATAAGCGGGAAGCATGATATTGTTACACGATATGTTATAAAAGAGAGAGAACGACGAAATATATATATATATATATATATAATGGATGTAAAATATATATATATATATATATATCTTCATTTGTTACGACTCGATTAAACATTATATTGCGCGTACCTGCTGCGTAATGCCATTTCATTGTAACGCATTTAAAAGTATTCCATTTTTTTATTCTACTTATATTTCATTTTATTGGGATCGTCGAAGTACTTGTACGTACCTTAAGCAAAGAATCTTAACCAGAGGCGTAGCCAGGATTTTATTTCGGGGGGGAGGGATTTTAAAAAAATTAAAATCACAGAACAACTCAACTTTTTTAATTAAATAAGATAACAATATTCGTTCAGGACATTTTCTTTAGACCTTAAAGCATTTACCATTTTATTTCTCTCTCGGCTTTCAACCTTTCATTTTCATATTTTCATATTTGGTTCCAAAATTTCGGGGGGGGGGGATTTATTCTCCTAATCCCCCCCTGGCTACGCCACTGATCTTAACATACGTTTATAGGATCAACTAACAAGTGATCACGTGACATTTTTATCCTTGCACTTTACAACGACGCGATTGGTCTGTGACACGCGGATGCGATCGTGAACATCGCGTTTTATATTGCGTTGAACCTTCGAATTATATAATACAAAGCAGCGTAGTGTATATACTTTGTCACAAACGAATCAAAATAGTTGATAAGTTACCTTTTTGTTGCTACCACTGGTACTGATGTTTGACGAAACGACCGGACTGTAGGATAAGACTTTATCGATGTTAAGAATGAAATATGTATTGCGTTAAGACCAAATGTTGCATTGACAAAAGACGATGCTTTGTGCTCCGTCCAAAAAATAAAGTACATAAAAAAAAAACAGACAATTTATCTACGTTATTGCCGCACCGAATAATAATTTCGAAGCAGTTTTAACACTAAAGCTACCGACAATTTGTACATATACAGAGTGTTTCGTTTTAAATGATACAGTCGACTTTCTCCGAAACTATCGATGATGCAAAAGAATGTTTCAGATAAAAGTTGAACGGTTTTGAGGGGGACATTTTATGATGGACACATGTTTTTTCTAGGTGGAGGTGTTCCGGAGATTTTAAGGTGACCTTTGTTTTTTTAAATGGAATCATATGATTTTTTTATATAATATAATTCTTCTAGTTATTTGGCATATAAAAGTATTAAGGTAAAGCTATCAAAAAATTAATAGTTTATGAGATATTTTATATTTCATGTCAAAATATGTCGGAATAAAATATAAAGTATCTTGTAAACTACTGATTTTTTGATAACTTTACCTTAATACTTTTATATGCCAAATAACTAGAGGAATTATATATTATATAAAGAAAATCATATGATTCCATTAAAAAAAACAAAGGTTACCTTAAAATCTCAGGAACACCTCCACCTAGGAAAAACATGTGTCCTTCATAAGATGTCCCCCTCGAAACCGTTCAACTTTTATCTGAAACATTTTTTTGTATCATCGATAGTTTCGGAGAAAATCAACTGTATCATTTAAAACAAAACACCCTGTATACCTATTTCTATCTCGAACCGGTCAAATAACCGGTTTTTAAATAAAAAATTTTTTTTCCAATTGAATGCAAGTAATATGTTTATCAGAAGAAACGAAAGAAGAAGAGAGATAAATATTGAAAAATTGATTATATATATATATATATTAAGGAAAAGTCGTGATGTCAATTGAGGAAAAGCGATTGAAAATGCAGAATTTTAATCAAAAGTTTAAAAACGGTCACTTGACCAGCGGTGGTATGTAATTTTAGTGTTAAATGAGAGAATGCCTAGAAGAGCGATGATCCTTGATAGCAAAAAGACCATGACGAGAGGATTGCGATTAGGATTTATAAACATTTTCGAACCTGTCGTGATTTATGCATTTAAATAACATTGGCATGGAGTATTAATATCGCGCGTATTTTTAAGCGACGATCGATCCATTAATTGTTTCGTATACGATATGTCCCTGAATATTAGACGGTTAACGAATTAATTAGATGAGTCGGAGGCCACAGTTTTATGCTTAACGTTTGTCAAAAGGATAATGCAATTGCGTTGCGTGTTATCACAGCTTTATGTCGTATAAAAGAAGGCATCGTTTCTCCGCGGTATTCTCATAAATGCCTCTCTCTCTCTCTCTCTCTCTCTCTCTCTCTCTCTCTCTCTCTCTCTCTCTCTCTCTCTCTCCGCAGCGAGAAGTTAAGGCCTCCGCACAATCAAAAATATAAGGAACAAAGAATTAAACATAGGGAATTGGGATGTAGAAAAAGGAAGAATTTTCCTTCTTCTTCCACATACCAATCCCTTGTGTTTAATTCCTTCCCTACTGAAAATCCTTATTCTCAATTATGATCTCAATAAAAATTTTGTTCTCAATTGTGTTCTCAATTGTGATCTCAATAAAAATTTTATTCTCAATTGTGATCTCAATAAAAATTTTTCAGTAGGGTTGTTCCTTATATTTTTGATTATGCGGAGGCCTTCAAAAGGCGAAAATGGAGAACCGGCTACCAATCGCCGTTTTCTGAAATCTATCGCTTTAATACTGAAACCGTCATCGAATTTAACAATATATTCCTAACGCACCATTTAGAAGCGTGATATACATGATTATAACTCTAGTTCGCGTAATAACGGCAGTTGATGCATTTTGCGTGCTTCTCTCTCGCGTATTGAAATTTAAACCTGTTTCATTCACATTCGATCGCACAATAGAGAAAAGGAGAAAGAGTGAGAGAGAAAGAGGGCGAGCGAGAGAGATGGAGGCCAGAAAGAGAGTGAGAGAGAGAGAGAGAAAGGGAAAGCGCGACGAGATATAACTTTATAATGTCCGTCAATATAGGCATGTGCAGTAGACGGTTTAATGAATACAACGGACGTGACAGGGATGTGAAAATGCGTGCCACCCCCTCGTGCTTCCGTTATTGAAAAATCCAGCGCGAGGCGTCCGCAACTACCCTCGATTCACGGCGGCTCATTGTGGTCGCGCGCGCGCGCGCATGTGTGTGTGCACGTGTATGTGTGCACGTGTATGTGTGCACGTGCGTGTGTGTTCGCGCGCGATCGCGCATATCCCGGACGTGCATCGCGGACGCGAGGCGCGAAAGCGAGAGCGCGCTCGCGAGCACGTACAATGCGACGACGGGCGTCGCGACGATAATAGGCAGCATTCATTATCGGGGAGGCGACGATTAAATGGAACGCGCTGCCGCTTTCTATCCGGCCGCCTTTTGCCGTCCTTATTCACGCGGCTGCACGCCCGCGCGCGCGCGCGCGCGCGCTAATGTAAGATCGGATCGCGGGGAGTAGTATATCCGGTACTCGCTCGCGAATCAGCAACAATCGGCAACGAGGTGGATTTCGCCGAGGAATCGGCGAGCGTGGCGAGAGAGAGAGAGAGAGAGAGAGAGAGAGAGAGAGAGAGAGAGAGAGAGAGGAGAAGGGGAGAAGAGGGCCTCTCTCTTCCTCATAGCCGCGCTATTACTCGCGAAACGTGGTGGAGTCCACAATGGCATGACACACGGGCGCGCGGCGGATGCGTGACACGAGGCGCGTCGCCGTCGGCGCGTGGTAGAGGAAAGGAAGTCGCGCGGCGCGGCGCGGAGCGGAGCGGAGTCGGCGGGAGTCGCGTCGGCGCGCCGCGGAAAACGACGTCGACGTCGCACCGTCGCGCGTCGGCCCCCGTCACTGACGTCGACGCCATCGCCGTCGTCGTACCGCCGTCGACGTCGAGCGTCATCATCTCCCGATCATCAGGCGATCGTGCCTGAGCGTGGTGCCGCTCGTATCCGCGCGCGCGTTTAACGGTGACGAGAACCGGTCGCCCGCGTTCGAACACGGCTGGCGCTTCAACGGCAACGGGGCGGACGGCCGTCGCTGCACCGTGGTTCGCGTCGGTGGCGGTTTCCTTCCCGGGGACAAAGAGAGAGAGAGAGAGAAAGAGATATATATATATATATATATATATAGTCTGTCTGGTCTGTCATCGAAGATTGATTGGAGAGACCGCCGATCGCGCGGCCGACGTTTGATCGAATCGAGAGTCTCGAAGCGTGGATCGGTAAGAGAAACGAGGGTATCTTGGATCCGCGTGGACGAGCTCGTTCTTGTCGCGTGAGCGACGTGTCGACCACCGCAGCCGGGCGACGTGGAACGTCGCGGACGGTTTTCGGTTCAGGATGATATTATCGAATCGCGAGTCTCGACCGAGAGAGAGGGAGAGAGAGACCGATCGGAGATAGACTCGAGCGAAAGCTGGAGGAGCCGTATAGCGAAGGGACGGTGCGAGGGCTCGCGAGAAGCCCGACGGGGAAATACGCGTTCCGTTTCCGTCGCCATCGACAGTGCTGGAGAACGAAGCTCCCGTTCCCCGTTTCGGAAATCCTCATTTTGGACCTGCGCTCCGTTCTCCGCCGCTCCGGACGGATCTCTCTCGAGCGGCGCGGCGCTCGCTCCCCACGTGGAGCAAGCGACGATCGCGATTCCGAATCATTCGCGGAAGGGAGAAATCGTCGGAACATGGGAACGATTCATCGAAGGTAAATCGGGGAAAACGGGGGAGAGAGTGGAGCGCGCCCTCGAGGCTACGGGCTCGGAAGAGGGCGGTCTCGCTTGGATCTCGCTCGCTCGGCTCGGCCCCCATATGACGCCCCACTTAGGCCGCTAGGGCAGCGCATCCGCCACTGGCCGGTGGCGGTGACGAAAAGGGGCTGATGTCAGTGCGGCCACACGGCGGCGTACGCTCGGATCAGCAGCAGCAGCAGCAGCAGCAGCGGCAGCAACAACAGCAGCAGCGGCGGCAGCGGCAGCAGCAGCAGTGGCAGCAGCGACAGAGGCGGCTCGTCGGATGCGCGAACGCGACATCGCACGCATCGTATCGCGAACGAGGCGAGCGAGACTCCCGGCGACGACGAGTACGAGGGCAGCGTCAGTGGCAGCAGCGACGACGACGGTGATGCTCGGCGGCGGCCGCGAGATCGGAGTGGTGGCGATCGGTGGCGGATTGGTGGCGATCTACGACGACGACGACGACGCATCTGGCGCGCGCGATCGTGGCTGCCGGCGCGTCGGTCGTTCCGTGGCGCAGCTCGTGGAATAATGCGTGTTAGGCGCGACGACGTTACGACGAGGCGCCGTACGAGACGACGACGGTACGACGGTGCGAGTGGGCCAGCGTGCGGCCAGCGACGACGACTACTACTATTACTACCACCACCGCAGCAGCTGCAGCAGCGCAGTTATGTACGCGTACGGTTCCGAGATCACGTAGTGTCGGGCGTGTAATTATGTTGTCATCGTCGTGCGGCGCGCCCTGCGTAGCTTCACGGTGAAAATCTGGCGTGAACGGTTCCGCGGTGGAACGGGGAATATGGCGTCGGTCTCGGCCGAGACTCCAGCCAGCCATGGGCACAGCTTCAGTAAGAAAACGTTTCACAAGCCGACGTACTGCCATAGCTGCACGGACATGCTCTGGGGCCTCATACAGCAGGGGTACATCTGCGAAGGTAAGATGATCGCGCGGCACGATCGGTTTAAATCGACGTCGACCAGGAGCGTTGATAGATCGCCGAGAAAGAGAGGGAAGAAAGAAAGAGAGAGAGAGAGAGAGAGAGAGAGAGAGAGAAAGAGAGAGTGAGAAGCGTTTATTATGTTCTCCGGGAGACAAGAGTTTCCCATAAACAATTTGTAAAGTAACGACGACTGTAATTTACGAAACGATATATATCGTTCTCGTGTACGTAGATAAAAAAAATGTAAGACGAGAAAAGAAAGAGGAGAGAAGGACGGTAGACTCCTGTGGATACATCCCCACGGGGAGAATACGCGCATCTCCCGATCTTGTCCACGCCGGAGGATGCGCAAAGCTTTGCGAGGAGCAAGCGTACGAACGCGCCTCGAGTTAATACTTGCGCAATCCCGGACACTCGACTTTCCCATATCTGTCTTTACGAGATTCCAGTCGAATCCTCATGTCCTCACGATTTGCCCGGTCGATCAGCCACAAGCTGCGGCCTGTCGGAAGAAAAGAAAGAAAGTAAACGGTCCTCTCGCGGGGCTCTGCTGGTTCTTTAAAATTTCAAGCGGCCGCTCTCTCGACGAGACCGCGAGTCGATCGATAGTCGACCGCGCTCGGTAACGACTCGGTAACTTATTCCTAGGATTCTCCCGCGAGGTGATTCCTGACTGACATCGCGATCGACCGACACCGACGCCGGATGAACGGAGGTGACGGCCGTTGTTGTTCAATCGGGTCAGGGTGCCGCGTTCCAAGTGCCCCGAGTCGAGTCTCAGGCATTTTAGCGCCAGCCGCGCGAATCGGTGCAACAGCATGAGAGAGATGGAGAGAAACCGAGTGATCCGTTGAGAAAAACGGAGAGAGGCCAGAAAAAGCGGGAGGGAGAAAGAGACAGAGAGAGAGAGAGTGTGTGTGATAGAAGAAAATAGGGGAGAAGAGAGGGGACGGCGTACGCAGAGGGCGCGAGCGCGAACGCGCGCCCACCTTTTCACGAGCATTGATCGCGAGGGGTGGGGTAGTATGGCTGAAAGACCATGGATAAGGTTGCCGAAGTGGAAGGGGTGAAAGGGGTGCGCGGGCGCTCGGCGGCGGCAGCGGCGGCGGCAAAGAGGGTTGTCTCGAGGTGGGGGCAAGCGTGAGAGCTCGCTGACGGGTAAAGAGGCGTAAAGGACCTTCGTTGTAACGCGAGCGGAACGAGCCGTGTGGCGTGTGCCCGTGCTCCCGCACTCTTTCGAATACGTCGGAATGTTCGATCAGGAGATTTGCCTGAGATACAACGAGCATTACGCACGTTCGGCAGCGGATTTCGATCGTTTCCAAGCCCTTCATCGAGAGTAAATCACCTCGATGGCAGGGACATGGATATTGACGTTAAATGTGTTTAACGTCTAAAAAGAAAGGCGCTGTAGGCAATAAAACGTTCGTTAGGAACCTACGGTCATTAAACAGGTCGTTAAAGACGTAACGCAAGCCATTAGGGAGCCACTATAAAGATAGGCAGCTTCAAGCCGTTACTTGGATACGGTTCAAACAAAAAGGTCCCTGAAGTTGTCGCTGTTTTATTCGGAAAAGATTACACAGTGGCCCATTATACTCTCCGGAAGCGAATATATTGTTTCTCAAATGTCTTTACAATATTGTGCATTTTTTAAAATTATATTACGCGAAACTTTAGATTCCATTACCAATCGTTTCAAAAAGTTTTTAGATGTAAAGAATGATAGGCCGAAGATATAGGATGTCAACTTCACGTTTTCGTCAGATGAAAATTGATAATAGCTTTTCCATTTTAATCAGGATCACAAGAAGATATCAGATTTTCGAAAAGAAGCTTTTTCACCCACGGAAAGCTTGCAAATTTATTTTAAGAAGAAATAATCATTTACTTCGTATAACGTATTACATATACATGTACTATAATGTGAAGTTGGCATATCTTCAGACTACTATTTCTTGCATTCAATCGTCCGACTCTTTTTTGAGACGTATCAGGAACTCCAGAATTGTTTGGTGAGAACCAGAACTCTCAATTATATCGAAATCCTAGAAATGGGATGCTAACTTCACAAAGGGTGAAGATAAAGCGTTATATTTCTAAAGCCATTGTTAAACCTTGCTACACAATGTATTGATCGCTTTACCGTCGGCTGCTTTAAATAAAGTTGTTTTTATGTTTGCAAATTATACTTAGCATTGTCAGTTTAAATCCACTTCATGATATAAAATCCTAATAGCTGTTTACAAACTCGTTTGAGACAATTCGACTTTCATGCTTATTTTTTACTTGGGATTTATTAGCTTTCGAATGAAAGCATATTAATTGTACATTATTGCACGGTATATTAACAACCATAATATACTAGTTATGTCTTTGATGAAATATGTTCATTAAATTTTACACGATCGATAATGATTAGTACACATTAGTGATCATGATAATTAGAATAGTAACAATTTTCTTGTGCTAAATAGAATTAATTAGTTTTAAAAAAAGACTGATTTTTCTAAGATTAATTTTTCAATATTTTGCTTTTGCAAAATAAGATAACGTATTAAATAATCCAATAAGATAACGTATTAAATAATCCAAAACTATACCATTTATAAAATTGAAATAATAATTATTTATGATCGCAATGCAGCCATTTACGTACTCTATCGCATATAAAAAGTTCTAGTTTTCATATGTAGAACGAGATAAAGGTCTCGGTTGACACATCCGTTACCATACGCGTCGCATATGTGTGACATCCCGATTCGCGTAACAAATCATTTATAACAACGTTATATAACGGGAGTGAACGTTAAAACCTATACAATATGAAATGAGAATAACGCATAACAATAATTTCTTATGTCGATTCATAAACAAATTGTAATGCAGAGTGAAGTATTGAGGTGAATCTTCTGTTTGCGACCATCTTTTTTTGAAACAACGCGCGACATAATAGTGATGATAAAGTAATGCAAATGTAATTTGAAAAGTGATGTTTATCTTCCTAAATCTCCTAATCTCGATGCAACAATTACGTAGGATTATTATCACGTGCGATAATAATTCCTTTAATATCTTGATTGTGCTTTAGCTAATCTTCAACTATTACGTTTGGATAGCAACTACAATAGGAGTGAATTATATTTGATATCAATAATAAATAGTATTGTGTTTCATATTAACAGACTGGAATGCTGTAATTCCTCATTAATCTTTTCTCTTAAGGATTTATCGGAGGTACAATCTTAGACAAAAGTGCATGAAATTTGAAATACTTGAATATCTATGCTTTACGCATAATAAACCTAGATGTAAGGAACTCGAACGATAGTTGGAGTCTTATTTTTACTCCTAGAAAGGTATTTCCAGCATTATTTGCAGTTTTTTTCATTTATGAGCTTAAACTTTTGACAGTGAAAATGCCAATTTTCTCAAGTTATAATTTATTTCTTTAAAACGGTGTAGTGAAAACAATTGAAACTTGGCAGATATTTTCATCTATCTGTATACTAGATGTACAAAAAAATTGAAAACATTGGTACTATTTCTTCAACATTTTTTCAGCTGTTTTATCCGTCAAGATCGTCTCTTTTCATAAGAAAGAGAGAGAGAGAGAGAGAGAAAGAGTGTAAAATCAGTGAAAATTAAAATTGTTATAACTCAGCAACCGTTTAGTGGATTTGTCTAAAAATTTTTGCAGCACATCAGGAAGACTAAAAGAACAATCTCACAAATTTTTATCAACTTCGTACTATTTTGAAGATAGGTCCAATACATCCTTAGGATACACACCGAGAATAATAAATATATACATACGACACTATATACAAATTTGGAAAGCAAAATCAAAGAGAGGATATACTATTGACAAAACTAAACATTAAAACAAAAGAAATATGAATGTCTTTTAAATTGAATAACGGTATCAACAGTCATGATTCTTTAAGTACGTAATATACGCATATATTGAGTTATATTACAGTCATAATTCAAGTACGTAATATTTGCATATATTGAGTTATATTTACGCATATATTAAGTTTACCATAAACATTACATCTGCCATGATTAGCAAATAGCAGCAATTTTTATTTAGTTCATTTATTCCTGCAATTTGCTATATTTTCCATAGTATCTTGGCTCATAAATAATGGAGCCCTAAGCGACGTATAAAATTTATTTTATTCAATTGTTAATCAGATTGTAATGATACAATATCAAGCTCGAGAGCTTATTAAAGCAGAAAACTAACATTTGAATTATTCATAATTTATTCGAATTTAAGAATAAGGCGAGATACGTTATATATTTATATATTTGAATACATATTAAATTACAAATAATCTCTATTCTTCTTGAATTATTGTATAAACGACATTTTCTTATAAAAAGTTAAAGATATTTTAAAGATACTAATTTTATTTTGCGTGCGCTTTGTCTCAGGAAATGAAAGAGAATTGAGTAAGCTGCTCGAAAAACTGATCGATTTCAGGTGTACAAAAAATAAGTTTAGGATGCACTGATCATCAACCTATAATCAATCAATCTAGAGGACGATGCTACTATTTAAGAAGTCAATCTTAGCCAACACTTTCCAGTAGTTTAACCGCTTGATGTTCTTCGTTGGTAATGCATAGATAATATGTCCGCGTTTACCAGATAGATTAACAGCATATTCTGTTATACGCTTTCTTTTGTATCCGTACAAGAGAGCAGCATATTCTTTTTAATCCACTCTTCTTGGGTAATTTTTCCTAAATAACGAAAATTGATTGTTAAAGTGCGGCGAGAGTGCGCTGCTAATAAAAAGGACTGTCCATTAAAGATATTGTATACATCATGTGTAGACAACAATATATATCACATACATCGAATGCATGAAAATCTGACGTGTCACGTTACAGTTTCACTGCGTCGCTTTAGATTGCGTGTGTTTATTCTGCGGGAATATATCTCGGTACGGAAGAAACGTTCTCCGATACATATTAATTAACGCGCTACATGCATGTGGGTTTTCTATGTACTCTCCTCTGTATAAGAACCGTGTAGAAGGCGACGCAGTCGCATAGACAATCATTGGTCTAGTTTCCACCGAAACCTTCAATTTGCACCTAATGCGGTGTAGAACCATATTTAAATCGATGGAAACGCGATTAATCTTTTTCATTAGTACTCTACTTCCAATAGAAACAGTATTTCTAATGGATCTGCACCGAAGTAGAACCAGATTGAAGGCTTCGGTGGAAACTAGACTAATATTATAATAGATAAGACTGCTATATAGGAATACAATCCAAGACTCGAATTGGCAGGAAACGTCCAGATTCGAGGGGTTGTCGCGACGTTCTTCGAAAGCATCGAAAGCCGATTCTTCAAAAGAATGACAATCTTAGCCGGGGCAATTTTGGTTAAACTTATCACGCTGTTACTGATCGATCGGGATCGTTATAAATAGGACGACCACCTGCTTCGAAAGCTAATCGAGTAATAAAAGCATGCAGAGAGTCCCAAAGTGATCACCTAATATTGTATATTGAAAACCGATACCCGCCGTACTCGAGATTATTACATGATTACTAAAGAATTAGTGGAATGTAAGGGGATTTCTCTTTTCTCTCTTTTTTTTCCAGGGTGGCATGATTTAACGCACGCGCCTGCATTTGTTGCTCTCAGTTTAATTTTTCAGCGATTCTCGAATCCGTTACAGACAAGATTGACATCGATAGAGAGATAGATTTTTCTTTTCTCCTTATATTCCTCGCGTTTAGAGTAAAAGCGTGTTTGCCTCCTACGGAGAAAGAAAAAGGGTGTCTAGAAATACAGCTATATAAAGAAACAAACAGATTCCAGATCTGGAAACTCGAACATAGCACTCTTTCGGAGAGTGTCTCAGAAGGTCTTTCTAAGTCACGGTGTATGTCGCATCAATTTCCTTTCTTTTCTCTATTGTTTCCAAAGAATTGTTTCTCATCTTATCTCTTCTCTCAACGCTTCAGCTTTGTCGCTCATGATTATGTATTCGAGCAGTCGAATGGCGGCTTGCGTTGGCCGATGAACGATGATATAAACACGGCAAAATTCACGGCTGAGTATACATACATACATACATACATTAAAAGCCTATACGGATAGATTTGCATAGCCGCGTGCACAGCGGAACCGACCGGTCACGTGTATAACTGCAAGTGCGTCAAGGAATGTTGGAATCCGGATAAAGATCTTAAACGTTGCAACTGCCTGAAATAGACCTTAAACGTTGCAAATGTCCAGAACAAACCTTAAACGTTGCAAGTGCCCGGAACGAATCTTAAACGTTGCAAATGTCTAGAACAAACCTTAAACGTTGCAAATGCCCTAAATAAATCTTAAACGTTGCAAATGCCCGGAATAAATCTTAAACGTTGCAAGTGCCCGGAACAAATTTTAAACGTTGCAAATGCCTGAAACAGACCTTAAACATTGGAAATGTCTAGAACCCAAGTAGAACACGAAAGTCATGATGACGTCAAAATGATGCTAAAATGACGTCTTTGACATCATTTTGACGTCATCATGACTTCAAAATGATGTCAAAGGCGTCATTTTAGCATCATTTTGACGTCATCATGACTTTCTGTTCTACTTGGGATAGACCTTGAATGTTGCAAGTACTTGGAACAGATCTTAAACATTG
>NJRP01000183.1:23616-52102 GCA_003063835.1 Aphaenogaster floridana
TTAAACATTGGAAATGCCCGGAACAAACCTTAAACGTTACAAATGCCCGGATCAAACCTTAAACGTTGCAAATGCCCGAAATAAATCTTAAACGTTGCAAATGTCTGGAACATATCTTAAACGTTGCAAGTGCCCGGAACAAATCTTAAACGTTGCAAATGCCTGAAACAGACCCGGAACGTTGGAAATGTCTAGAACAGACCTTGAATGTTGCAAGCACTTGGAACAGATCTTAAACATTGCAAATGCCCGGAACAGACTTTAAGCATTGCAAATGCTTGGAACAAACTTTAAGCGTTGCAAATGCCTGGAACAGATCTTAAGTGTTGCAAATGTCCGGAACGGATCTTAAACGTTGTAAACGCCTGGAATAGAACTTAAACGTTGCCTGGAACGTTTGTTAAACGGATCGCCTCTCGAATTCTAAGGCGTTGTATCTTTTACGATTTGCTTGGAAATGCTCGTTCGAGCAAAAGGCACGAGTAAACGGACGGATCCTCCTCCCCTACGGCGATGACGAGTACCTCTTCTTTTCGATTTGAGCTGCCCACTCGGCGAGTTAAAGTTAACTCGGCATTCGTGGAACGACGGTCGATCGTCGATGGCGGCTGATGGCGCCTTCTTAACGAAGCGGATGCACAGTACTATTTCGGGCCGCACCTGCGCGCCGATGCGACAAATTTCCCACATCTTGCCTGATTAGCGTCGCAAGAGCGCGATAGAACGCGATCATTACCGTTCCCGCGAGGGGGGAACGTGCGACACCCGTCACCTTGTATCGAGTGGATGACGGATACGCGGATGACGCTGTGTCTCTCTGATCGTCACCTCTGCCGACCCTGAAATATCAATTCTCGAGAAATTGCCGAACGATTCTTCACTCTCCACACGCAACTCCGGCGGGCACTCCGACGGAATAACACAACGCTCTCGATATTGACCCTAAATTTGTAATCGATAGCATTAACAGGCTTGTAGTATCGGCTTTACTACAATCTGTCGAGTATTATTTTAGAAACGAAAGGGAAGCGCGTATCACCTTTTTCTAGAGAACAGTTAGACGGAAAGAACGTTGCAAGAATTAACAAGGTTGATGATTTTCTAAACGAGTATATATATATATTTTTTTTGTTTCTGTCGAAGTTTCGTGGACCGCCGAAACACATGTTTGCCGTCCGGTTAACGGTAGAAGCATTGAATAACGCCAGCGTATGATTCTCGATGTTTTTTACTTACACCGCGAAAGGTCAGAAGATCTTGTTATAAATTACGACATGAGCGGCTCTCGTATTGATTTATGCTAAAGTGTACACTGCTTAGCCGGTAACGCTCTTCGATTTAACGCAATTAATCTCGCGCGGATTTCCCCGCGTTTCTGAAGTTCCCACTCTCATTTTTTTTTCTCTCGTTGCAGTGTGTAACTTCGTGGTGCACGACCGCTGTCTCAAGGCCGTCGTCTCTCCCTGCTCCAGCATCGCGGCAAGCCTGATTAAGGTGAGAACAACGGATCCGTCTCCACGCCGCAAGGATTAACCGCCTGTGCATAAATATAACGTCTATACTTAGAATATAGGAAAGCAATCTTTCCAGGGATATCGTAAAATAGCTAAACGTTACAATAAAGTAATTAATAAAACGTGGATTTTAGAAGTTAAGAGAAAAGACTGACGTTAAGAATCCAGATAGCAAAATGCTAACAGTATACCAGCAGATTCGATCATGATTTTAGAGCAGATTCCTATCCACTGTGTCCTCTTTAAGCTTGGTTTCTGACATTACAACTTGCCAGCCATAATATACCAACAGAAATGCAGCAAATAGAGCATACCTTGCCATCATAATGTCATAATGCAGGGTCTGCTTGTTTTCTATCACATTTCTACCGATATTAGAAAAACAGCAGACTGTGCTCGACTGTTGCTGGAATTCTACTAACATAATATGCAACACAGTTTGCAATACATGCTCTTGGCAGGTTTGGCTATCTGGGAAGCTACTTGCTTGTTGCCACGTGTTCGCATGTCGGGATTCCTTGGCATCCCCTGGAACCCAGCCTAATATATAAGATTAACAGAGTTTTTTTCATTGGACGTGTTGCAGAACCCGGTTGCACACTGTTGGTCCGAACAAGTACATCGCAAAAGGAAATTCTGCAACGTCTGTCGGAAACGATTGGATGATAATCTATCCATACACTGTGAAAGTAAGCTGAAGTTTCTGTCCAATAAATAAAAGATTCGAGGGCTTCGATAGGCGTTAGCACATTTGGATTTCCACGAGATGTTAATCGCACTCTACGTTTCCCGTAGTATGCGAGTACTTCGTGCACGTAGAATGCCAAGACTTCGCGGTGGCAGACTGCAAGGAGAATGCCACATACCTACCTGGGAAGGATCTGTCAGCAGTGAAGCACACTCATCATTGGCGGGAAGGCAATCTTCCGAGCAGCTCGAAATGTGCCCTATGCAAGAAGAGTTGTTTTACTGTCGAGTGCCTTGCCGGGTTTCGTTGCGAGTGGTGCGGCATGACGGTAAAAGAAAGATTCGTTATTAGAGCCTTTACCTTGGTCTTGCGACTATTTATTCCGTTCCGTCAGCGGAATTAGAATTAGAATTAAATATTATATTGCATTGCGATATTTATTCAAGTCAAATGTAATACGTAATGGTTCTTATGAATAGAGAGAAAAAGCATATTCTGTTAGCATGATTCCTCCCCGTTAAAATGATATTTAATGACAAATTTGATTTCGTCTCTCAGTTGCACGCGTATTGTTACAAGAATATTCCCCAAGAATGCACCTTTGGTAACTTGGAACCAATTTACCTGCCGCCACACGCAGTTAGTGTTCCGCGTACCGAAGTTCCCATGGAAGCCATCATTGGAGTAGAAGTGCGTCGTAAAGAAGTGCTGGCGCGTGAGTATTCTTGCCGTAAGTGTCTGCCGTGTAATTACGATGTGCGTGTTAACAGGTAATTAGAATAATAGAATGAGGAATTGCGCTTTGTCACGTGCCGTAAAGTACTTTAATATTTTATTAATCAGTCCCATCGGAAATCTAATTTGGGCATTAAAGCAGTTCTCTTGTAACGAAGAAAGAGGAGTAAGACAGGAGATACAGATCCTCATTTAATGAAATTGAATAATGTAGCTATCTAGAGATGTCAACACTATAAATTCAATTGTATCTATAATCGCTAAAACACATACCCGCGTTATACATATAATTGATAATTACTATATCGACATGTTAAACTCAGATAACAAATAATGGCAAAAATACCACGTTGAGATCTTTGCTCAAACTGTTCCGTTTATATAATTGGAGATTGTATAAATTATCGCGTTGTCCATGTGTGCACTGTGAATTTCATTGTTGATTAGCGCTTTATAAAGTTTTTTCAATCCATCATTCAGCATTTCAGTATTACCTATTGACACAATTGATTATTTTCTCACCGTGTCTCTCATATATGTATGAGATTTTCTATTTTTACTATGCATAGCACATGTACACGTATGCAAATATGCACTGATGATTGGTAGCAAAAAATATTGTACACCGTACTATGTAAAGTTTGAAAAAAGAATGTATAATATATGAAATTTCCTTATATATTAGTAGAAAAGTACTTGTAAAAAATATAACACTAATTTTTGGAACCTAAATTTTTTGCATGATATTATTTTAGCATTCACTCACGCGTGTATAAATACCGTCGGTTTGTAAACATATACATGTTCTTCCTTCTTTTCAGAGCATGCAACGTTGACTTTCTTCGATATGAAACGAGAAAGACCCTACTTATATTTTAAAAGATTATTATCGCCTCAAACTTTCATTGTTCCGTTATATCATGAACTGAAAATCTACGTTTATATCGAATATTATCAGTAGCTAAGTTTTTGTAGTCGATTTGGTATTTCTAATATTTCATATATATAAATATATATCATATATATAAATATATATATTTATATTTGCTACTTGCAGTTTCTTACACTCTCAGCTTTCCATACATTTCTACAAATACGATTTAAAAAAAAAGCTATTTTATGAATACTGATCTTTTTATAGAATGAAATGAGACAATGAATTAAGTTAATAATGTGGGCAAATATTGCAAGATACTTTTATAAAGAAAGAAAATATTGCAAGATACTTTTATGGTTTATAGCAATCTTTACATAGCAAAAATGTATGCTAGATGCAGGAATTAGAAATGAACTTTTGGATTATAGAAAGTGTGACTGTTGTCTAATCATCATAATACACTCATAATTCAACCATTTCTATCATCAAATGTCACGTGAGAATTTGTCGTGAGACTCGTATCGTCAGTTGTAATAGTAGGTGAAACTTCCAAAATTGCTTGTTATTGTGCGGGGGTTTAGGATCATGGCGTATGCATTATGTGAAAATTAAACTGTACAAATGAAATTTATTGTAATTTAAAATCATACAAACGTTCTTAAGCAACGTTAAACCTACGTCTGTTATATTTTAATTAGATATTTTGTTCACAATATATTTGTAAACTATGGCTTTTGTGGCTGGTTGCTCTTATTAATTGCTACTTTTAATGTGCTTTTAATAGGCATAATATATTTTAATAGATACAGCACTATTTTATAGAGCTTTATAATTAAATAGTAATTAGATTTGGCATTTACAAAATTATATAATATAAACTTATAAAATAAAGCTGAAAGTAATAACATTTTATTTTAATAATTACAAATCTTGGGTGTCGTTATTGTCGATATCAACGAGAATAATCCTTTTTATATAATTCAACAAACTTAATAAAGACAGAAAGAGAGAGAGTAAACACAAGTCATAATAGAGTATTAGAAGTATCTAAAAAAGGTAAAATTTATAGATTTGGAATTGTGGTAACCGTTAAAATATTCGGTCTATCTTTGCTTCTATGTGAAGATAACATCGGAGAGCAATTCGATTTCGCTGAGAGTGAACAAAATGGGGCTGCAGGCCGCCTAGCCGAAGCTTTGAGGCGCCTTTCGCTAGTTTTGCCACGTAGCTGCCATGGAAATTGTCATGCTTCCCCTCCTTATGTTCGAGGTATCTAGAATATTATCATCGTCAGACATTCATCTGTGTGAATGTACTCAATTCTAAGATGTACTTATTGTACAAGACTGAGAATAACTCGAAATACGCTGTAGTGATCGTTATTGTTATTATCTCTACATGTAACTACTTATTCAACATTTGCAGTTAGGATTGAGAAAGCGCTATATTAAAAGACACAATTATATTTTATTTATATATTTTTATTTTGCATAACAGCAATGCAAATATTTAGCTTGCTTCTATCATACTTTTCGACATAATTGAATGACATTTTACTGCCACATTAGAATATATATATATATATGTGTGTATGTATATATACATATATACACATTTTATACCTAAGCGCAATAAAATAAATATAATGTAACATGTAAATTTTGAATTATTATATATTTACTGTTAAATCATATGTGGAGAAATAAGTACATTTCATAAAGTGCGGCTCAGCTAATTTCCTGATAGGTGAACTCTTATAAAATTATTCTTTATCTCTTATGAATTTCTTTAACTCGAACCAATGTGAATAGTTGATAACAAAATGATATTATTCATGTGAGATTAATTGAGGAAGTAAGAAACACACAATGATATTTGTCAAAATAGATATTGTTTTAATTGCATATCTATAATAAATTGTCACACAACATGCATTTACATAAATATCATAGTGCACCAATCTTTTTTTATAGGTGTTATTTTGTTACTGTTTACGTTTTAGCATGTATGTATGTCTCGCTTCAGTGCATGCACTGTCATTCAGCCCACTGGATGCTATGAGATTCCATGACGCTTATCACTCTACTATGCAGTGAAATGAAGTTCAAGAATACTACTGACTAATTCTTCCTATCGTGTCTGTGTTCTACAAACTTATCGTAAATAATCGATGGTAAGAGATGTAATTTATTCTTGAATGATAAACAGAGTCGTTACAACGCTCTTTGTGTTTATAAATTATACTTAAATTTATTCATTATTTTCCTTAAAGCATTTGTTTCATGCAAATCTTTCTCGAATATTTGTACATAAACTGGTGATTTATACGCCACTGGTAATTTCCATAATTAATCGAAATAATAAAAAATTATAAATAAATTGTATACAATAATTTAATGATGAAAATGTTGTTTACAGGATAATATTTGGAAGATTGCTTTAAATTTTGTTAATAATATAAAATATTTTATAATATTTTTTAAGAGGGAACACACCATTAATGTTATCTGAGTAAAAAAAATAAAACATTTTTTCAATTTAAATGTATTCAGCGGAAGAAGATGTATTATATTTAGATGTTATGTTTCATTTAGGTATTATTGTATCTCACATATAAATTAATAATATTCTATTTCATTTAGGTATTGTGTATTTTATATTAATAATATTCCAACATTCGAAGTTTGATCTTTCTTTGTGTTAATAGCGCGGAGCATATCAGAAGAATTTGGGAACGATCCAAGGTATCGTGACAATGGAGAACCGACACAGGGTGCAGCGCATGGCCGTGATCCGCGTTCTCCTAAAGAGAAAGAAGATAAAGATAGAGGTGACGAAGGTATTTCAATATAACTTCCGATTAATAGTTTCGGGATTTTCTCTCGCCTAATCCATGAATCTGATATCCTCACACAGAGATGATTAAAGTGTACGATGGCAACAATTCCTTGAGGCGAAGAATATTTCGGGTAATTTCGGTACCCAGGCAGGCTACGACAGAGCAGTTTCTCACATCGGCACTGCGCGCATTTCACATCACGAAAGATCCTAGTATGTGCACGTGGACTAATTTATTTAACATAATAAATATGGATAATGTTAAATAAATTTACTAATTGAATTAATGAACTTTTTCCGGGAAAATTCAGGCAACTTTTACTTAACCGACCTGTATGCCGCGGAGGAAACTGAGTTATGTGACCCAACGCCTGTTTTAAATTTAAATCGCAAAGAAGGCAAACGTCCGGCTGTGTTCTTGCGATTTAAGTAAGTTTACACTACATTTATCTAAAGAAAAATATGTAAAATGTTTTATTTCTATGTTATGTAGAATGTTTTATTTTCATATTATTTTTAATGTTAAAAAATGTGGGACTATATTAGAAGTTGTATGATATTTACATAAAAGCAAAAGAATTTTGATGCAATATGTGATTACAATGTGATTTCAGAGATAATGACAGCGGAGAGGTACGGGTTTATCCCGGCAAATTGCAGGTATCAGAGTCATTCTGTATAGTACCTGTCACCGAAGCAACAACCATCGCAGACTTAATAAACGAGGCATTGGAAAAGTTCGGTATACAAAATTTAAATTGTGATGACTTTAGGTGCAGCGAAATTCTTTTAGACCAAGGCGGTACGTTTCAAGTTTATCCAACTTGATGTTTGCAATTTAGTCGAATATTCTTTAAGATTCCGTTTTGTGCATTGCACGCAAAATGTAAAAGCTTTTTTTTTCTATTAGTAACGGAAAGAGTTTTGTCCTGGGATGAAAGACCCTGGGATATCGTTAAAAAGCTGGGAAAAGATTCTATTAGACAAATGGAACTGATGCGATTCTATCTACAACTGAAGCAAGATCCCCATGGACCTAATTTGGCTTTATTCGTGGGCAACCTACCACAAAATCTTTCTGAAAGAAGTTACGAAAACATGTTAACAGAATATTTAGGAAGAGGTTGGTGATCTAACAAAAAAAATGAACATGTCTATTATTTACAGGATTATAAAAATATTTATTTACATATACAATTTTTTGGATTTTTTTAGAAAATAGGTTCTCATCAGTCGGCCCAATTTATTACGAATATGGTTCAGTAGTTATCATATACGAAGATTTGGATACAGCGGTTAGAGCATTATATACGTTGCGTAACACAAAATGTGAAGACAAACAACTTTTAGGTATTTATGATATATATATATTTTTTTATATATCTGATGCGAGAAAGCATTAATATCAAGATAGAGATTTGTAGTATGATACAGTCACATACATTTTTATCTCTTTTTACTAATTTAGTTTTTTAGTTTTAATGAGGTATATATTAGAATATTCATTTATCTTTTCTTCTTTTGCAAGTAATGATTTTACCGAGTATCGAGCCAAGTATGGTACCAACGGGCGTTCAACCACTGCTCGTGTTTGTAAATGTAAAATCTGGTGGTTGTCAAGGACTCCAGCTAATTTCTAGTTTTCGTAAACTATTAAATCCTTATCAAGTGTTCGATCTTGATAATGGCGGACCTCTTCCCGGGTAAGTAAGTCATAATGTCTTAATAATACGAATTATATTTATATTCTGAAACACACACACAATATAATTTTGCGCAAGTCTAAAAGTAAGTGCTCTCTCTATGTTACAGACTTTACGTTTTTCGTCACATAAAGGACTATAAGATATTAGTTTGTGGTGGTGATGGAACAATAGGTTGGGTATTACAATGTTTAGATAATGTGGGTCAGGATAGCCAATGTTCTTCTCCCGCTTGCGCTATTGTACCTTTGGGAACGGGAAACGATCTTGCTCGTGTACTATGTTGGGGTTCAGGATATACGGGTGACGAAGATCCACTAAACTTATTGCGAGACGTTATCGACGCGGAAGAAATAATATTGGACAGATGGACCGTAGTTTTTCATCCAGAAGAAAAGGAACAAACTCAAGTAGTTTGTAACGCTGCAGGTAAGAGATAAGTTTCTTAACAACACCACAGATCAGTTTCGTAATTTAAATAGGGGAATTTTAATGGCAAAAATGTGTTACAGCTTCTCAGCACATAGCATCGCGCCATTTGCACATTACAGGTTCTGGTACAACTAGCGAAGACAATACGCAAATATATGTAATGAATAATTATTTTGGCATTGGCGTCGATGCAGATTTGTGTCTGGACTTTCACAACGCAAGAGAGGAAAATCCCAATAAGTTCAAAAGCAGATTACGAAACAAAGGCGTGTACGTAACAATGGGTTTGCGAAAAATGGTCAGACGTAAACCATGTAAAGATTTACATAAAGAAATTCGATTAGAAGTAGACGGTAAATTGGTCGAGTTACCACAAGTGGAAGGAATAATAATTCTGAACATTTTAAGGTAATCTCTCTCATTAAGAAACTTATTATTATAAAAGAGGAAGGCTGTTTATACGCGACTTTAAACTTTTCTTTCTCCTTTAGTTGGGGTTCTGGTGCTAATCCTTGGGGTCCAGATACCAAAGAAGATCAATTTTATACACCGAATCATTGGGATGGCATGTTGGAAGTTGTCGGAGTCACAGGCGTTATGCATCTTGGGCAAATACAGTCAGGTTTACGTACGGCTATGAGGATAGCGCAGGTAAAATTAATAATATAGATCATCTCTGTTTTTCTCTCCCAACGCAATATATGTTAATTTATTATGTCATCGCATTTCGATCGATAGGGCGGACACATAAAAATTCACTTAAACTCAGACATACCTGTACAAGTAGACGGTGAACCGTGGGTTCAGAGTCCCGGAGACATCGTGGTTTTGAAATCAGCGCTCAAGGTAATACTTTGACGTAAGAGTTCTTACAAAACTCCCCCATAATTCCACAAAAATAACGGACAGAACGTAACGTAGAATCGTTTACTGACAAGATAATGTAATTTAGCGATATTAGTACGGTGATATACATCTGTGTCCTTGAAACGCAATAAACCAGAGTCATTGCATTTTTTACTGTTCGAGTTTAAGTAGAATAATGGGGCGTACATTCTTGTGGCACGTGAAACTTTTTTAACAGGCGCATCCCTATGTATTAGTTTGTAGCACTTTCTGTTTCATATTACAATACTCTACGTATTCACCGTAAAAGCGTAACCTGATTGCTGATACCTATCAGCGCATGCTTTCCTCCCCTAATTGCACTCGACTAATATCTCCTTGTTCCTTTGTTCACTTCAGGCTACCATGTTGAAGAAAAGTAAGATCAAGCGTCGCAATACCGAACCGTCGATTCTACCTGCTAATGGGGAGGGGGGCAAGAGCACGGACGAGTAATCCAACTATACCACAACTTACAACCGCTCAATCATTTAATCGTATCTCGTAAGATTGCGCGACATCGCAACCTAGACTCCTCGACTCGCACAAGCGAAATGCACGCGCAAGAGAGGAATCTCGGTGTGATAAACGTGCTGTCTAAAACGATTCCACCCTATACGAAAAAAGAAAAAAAAAGAGAAAAGAACGGAAAATCCCCCGATCCCTCCGTTGATGCATGTAAAACCGATCAACTTCCGTGATACCTTCTCGATGCCTCGATCCAATGCAGCTAGCTCGAGCTTGTAAAATGTGTGGATTAGACGCATTATATCGGATAGTAGTGTTAGCTTTACAAAATGTTTCTTCTCTCCCTTCTTTTTCTACACATATATATATTTATATATATATATAAGTTGACCATGAGTTTGTAATTTCCATTTTTTCTATTTCTACTTCTACTTATACTTCTATTTTGTCAGCGGTATTGTGACTGACATTTTTATCGATTGCTCCTTTGTGCGCTCCCTGATCCTGTCCCTTCCTAGGCTACGATGCTGAAGAAGACCAAGGGTAAAATGAAGCGGCGTAACACGGAATCCAGCATGCAGTTGGCGCTTCAGGCCGCACCATCGAGCGATCCGGACGAAGACATCTTCTGAGTGAACAAACATTATGTGAAAGTGATCGAACACGTTGCGATAACGCAAGGCACGTAGCCACGTAGAGAACTTGATCGACTAGCGTACGTAACAAAAAAACCAGCGGCCTCTCGAAATCGTCCGACGGCGTTCGCGCTGTACGAACTTAACATAAGTACTTACTTACAACGCGAAAAAAACACTCGTGAAAGCAAGAGGGGACGGGTAGATAAGGTTTCAAATACACGGACACACATATATACAGCATAAAATCCATTATCGACTCAATGATTCTTAATGTTTGTTCTTACATTAATAGAAAATGAAACTAGTTCTCATTTTTAAATGTTAATAATTCTAGCACCGTATGTAGCTCTTATCGATCGATATTTTTTTAGTAAAATTATAATAGATTTTAACACAGTAACACGTTACCACACATACACGTACAGACATATTAACCAGTATCGGAGGAAGTTGACACGCTTCACGCGTGCTTACGACGACGTTGATTTCCATTTACGTTCCAAGCTTGGTAGTCGAAGAAGAAGGAAAAAGGAGGTCGTAATGTATATTACGTTTCGTATGGTATTCTACCGATCTATGCAGTATTACGATACGAAACGTGTATCGCACGATATAAAAAAGGCAAACAGATCAGTTGTTAATAATATATTATATATATATAGAGAATATTTATGATTAAATATTAATATATTTACATAATATTGTATTAGTATTACGATATTAAGTTGTGATAATTGTTATGTATGTCTGACTGCTGGGCAGTCTGGAATTCGCTGTGAACCAGTGGCAGTCAGTTTTTTTCTAGGATACGGTTAAGAGGAAGGTAAAAAAATGAAGATTAATGTAAACTTTCGTAACGATAAGACCGCATTGCGGGTTAAGCGCTTTGCCGATCCGTCTCCGCGGCGAGAAGAATGTAGCGGAATTAAAAATCGCGATACGATAACAAACACACACACACACACAAACACACGTACGCATATACACTATGTCAGAGAGTCGGATTGGCAATGTACTGACCATCTCACTGGCTCTGACAGGCTCCTGTAACGACGAAAGCTCGGCGGTGCCACACATTCCACTGTAACACGAGAGGGCGAGGGGGTTGGACGCGAAGAGATATGTATATTTATAAAACTATGCCAAAAGAGGGAGAGAGACAGGGGCTTGTAACACGCTGACGTACTTAAAGATCGTTGGGCATCGCGTCGTTCGTTAACTGGAGCGTTCGTAAACGGGCGACGGCCGGGGGACAGGACCACGCGGAATATCGAAGGCAATACTGTTTCTCGAGCTTCCAAGGCTTCGGATCCTTGGTGCACCGACGACATGCCAATTAATCAACGAGTGCTATCACATTAATCACCGAGCGATCGCCGAACCGGGCGAAACGAACAAAAAAAGAAATGCCATTTACCTGATGTCGCTCTCGGACAACACGGGCGCAAGTTCACGTTGGATCTTCGCTGGCATCGTGCGATTTGGAGGAGCAAAAGAGAAAAAAAGAAGTAAAAGAACACGAAAAAGACGAAACTTTGGTGCCAAATAATTGTATATAATATTATAAAAGTAGGATCTACATATAAGACGGATTTCGCCAGTTTAATCGCGATGGCATTTAATGCGACGGACGTGTAAGAAAGTAGTGCGCGGGGGTACTTTCTTAACGTTAAGAGTATTCTTCGGGGAAAAGGGGAAGGGGGGGAAGGGGACTCTTTTGAATTACACATTGCGTTGTTTCGTGTAAACGTTTAACAAAACAGAAAAAAAATGAAAAAAAAGCGGGGGGTGGGGGGGAACAGCGCGTACCTTTGATACGTGGGAGGTGATCGTGGGAGGACGATAGAGGACTTCTTAGTATGCTTTTAGTACGCGCTGTGTGAACTTAGTTAATTATCTAACTAGACTTCTCTTGTGGATGTCTTCGATTATGAAAGATGATTATCAAAAAAAAAAAAAAAGAAATGAAAACTAATCACTGGCAACCAAATTTGAGCGGAGGCCGTCATGCCCGGATGATTGATTGGGCCTCCGACGTCACAACCTGCCAATGATGTACCTTTGGCTCAGTTATTCATGTTATATCCGGCGTAGCGACGTGGATAATTGCATCGGCGGCAGATTGGAGAGAAACGTTTGTTAATTTGACCAAACTATAGTATATTTGCTGTTGCTATAAAAAATAGAGAAACAATAAGCTATGAACAATCTACGTATAATAAATCAATGTATGTGCTACAAGCTGGCTGTTCCTTTATTTGGATTCTTCCCTGGTGAAAATGTTTTTTTTAAAATTCTTCATAGAATTTTTCAGAATTTCTGTATAATTTTATGACCTCTTAGAAAATTTCTCACAATCAGATTTTTTATACGAATTGGAACACTTTTCAGAAGTGCTGAGAAAGTCTACATCTTTTCTAGAATTCTTCACGTATGTGAATTCTGAAACATTTTAAAATTTCTCATTTTACAATTTCTGAAAAAAGCTTATAAAATCTGAAAAAGTTCAAGATATTTTTTATGAAATCTTCATAAATTTAAAATGACAAATTCTTAAAAATATGAGATATGAGAATTTTTTTCATCAGGGGGTTACGTTTACCTCATATTATATTCTCCTCTGATTTCCACCGACTTTGTAATTTCCATAACCGACTTCGACTAACTTAATTTAATTGCATGCGACATTTTGTTAACATGAATTATTAATTCTTTATTGTTAGATTCAATGGCGTGAACGAGTTGTATAATTCGAAATTTTGCTGCGAGCAATTCTGCCGGGTGAGTTAATCATTGATTAATTTAATTAGAATTTGGCTGAAGTCACCTTTCGTTTTACATTAAAGAAGAAAAAGATTGGATCAATTTACTTTAGTTCGTTTCTTAATTACACAATATTACTAAATATTATAAATAATAATTATTTTTTATAATAATATTCTATTTCTATTTAATAATATTCTTATTCTTGTGAAGAAATGTAAACGGGAAAGGTTCCTGCAAATAGAGAAGATGAATTAGAATAATGATGAAGAACAGATAAGTTAACGTTGATACTATGTAGTATTTACATTCTTGAAACAAATCTGAGATAATTTTTATAAAAATAGTATAAATAGGGAGCACCCTTTTTTCTCGAAGTGGATACGCCACTGGCGCGCGTACTCGCGCATGCGCGAGACTCGTGGTCTGTTCTTTTTCGCTGCACTTCTGAACTAGTGCAATAAGTTAAGCGGGGAGCACACACCTCTCCATAACGCATAACGCAGAATGCATAAGGAAATCAGCCAATCAGAATCCTTTATTTTCAACCCCACTCCTCGTTCCGAGGATTTTGATTGGCTGATTTCCTTATGCATTTATGCGTTTTGCGTTATGGAGAAGTGTGTGCTCCCCGCTTTAACTCATTGCACTAGTTCAGGTTCAGAGAAGTGCAGCGAAAAAGAACAGACTAATGGATCTAGCGCCAGAGGTTTCTCTCTGCTAGCGCACACATGTGCGAGCGATGCGTTATATTTTTAGGTTATTTGTTCGCTGAAGAATATTATGAAATTGCAATTTTAATTTAGCGTACCAATTTATTATTTCGTCATGCCTACCATGAACAGAATCACGTAAGTCGTATATCATATATCTCGGTGTATTTATAGCATAAAAAGAAATATTAATTATACGTGTGGATATCATTATGCATTATAATTTTGTGCAATACACTTTTTAGAAAGCCAACTACACATAAGGGCAAGAAAGCTATATTGAAGAGAGAGCCCAAATTGATAGAAAATGCCAAGGGAGCTTTATGTCTCAAGGGTAGACGCACATCGCAGATTGTTACTGATCTTATAAAGGATTTGGTAAGCAAACATAACTTTTGATGTTGCTTTAACATTTATAGCAATTCTCCAGAAATCGACAGAGAAATGAAAATTAGAAATGAATTATATACTTTTTAGTATGATCTGAAGAAGCCCAACGTGCAAATGATGAAACAGAAAAATGAGATATTGCCATTTGAGGATATTACACCTGTTGAAAGATTTGCTTCCAAGTATGACGCTTCTCTTTTCATGATAGCTTTGCACAATAAGAAACGCCCACACAATCTTGTGATGGGTCGAACGTACGAGCATACGTTACTGGATATGATAGAATTTGGCATAGAGAATTATAAAGGATTGAAAGACTTCAAAGTTGAGAAGATTACCTTGGGAATAAAGCCATTGTTGGTCTTTAATGGTGAACTCTTTGAGAGTAATTACGAATATGGCAGGATCAAAAACTTGCTCGTTGATATGTTCCTAAGGGAAGAGGTCCAGAAGATCAGATTGCAAGGTCTTGAACATGTTTTAAGCTTCACAGCTGTCGAGAATAAAATACTTTTGCGCAGTTACAGGTGAGATGGAAATAAAAATAAACATTTCT
This sequence comes from Aphaenogaster floridana, assembly GCA_003063835.1. Classification (NCBI taxonomy): domain Eukaryota; kingdom Metazoa; phylum Arthropoda; class Insecta; order Hymenoptera; family Formicidae; genus Aphaenogaster; species Aphaenogaster floridana. The sequence goes on from NJRP01000183.1 coordinate 38,817, forward strand.
ATTTTTTCACTGATCCTTTAAAGATATTAATAATATGAAATGTATAAAATAAATATTGCAATAATGTGAACATGTCAAAGAATATGTTTGTAATTTTAATTTAGAATTATATATGTATTATATTTTTAGGATACTTTTGAAAAAATCCAATATGAGAACACCTAGGATAGAACTCGAGGAAATAGGACCACGTGCTGATTTAGTATGCAGACGTAACAAGTTTGCCTCTGAAGATTTATTCAAGCGAGCTTGTAAGAAACCTAAAGCGCTCAAGGTATTGTTTTATAAATAATTATTTCAGATTTTTACAAATCAATACAGTAAAAGGATGGATATTTTAATCTAATATTTATGATTGTATAGGTGAAGACGAAAAAGAATATCTCTAAGGATACGTTTGGAACGACGTATGGCCGTATACATGTTGGAGGACAAAATATTAGTGGTATTCAAACAAGGAAAATGAAAGGTTTAAAGAAAACATTATCGGAAAAGAAGAGTGAAAAGAGAAAAATTGCTGACGATAATAATGACGGCGCAAAGAAATTAAAAGAAACTATAGATTGAAAAGTTGATTGGGATGTTTATAATAAAAATTCAAAGAATGTAATTTTAACACATTTTTATTTAAAATATGATCATTATTTCCAACTCCAGCTAGTAACATTTTGTTGATCCTGCAATCAATGATATAGATCTCATATACAAGCCTTTAACATTTTTAAATATGATTATATATTGTGGAAAATGTTTACCTTTACTGTAATCCCACAACTGGATAAACATTTTCGTACATTGTCGCATTCTTTCAATAAGATTGTATCCTTTGGATTTTCTCCAAGCGCTTTAATTCTGACAGTCGACCTGAAGTTCAGAAAATGATCAATAATATCTTCAATTTGTCTATTTTCTGCTGTTGATTTTGTGGATCGTAAAATGCCAAACTTCGAGAGAATATTCGAGACATAATTCGAAACAGCGGCAACAGCGCTTACATTATTACTGTGAGATGGTATCTATAATTAAAAAAGGAATAATCAAATAATTAGTAATATGAATAGTATAAGATTGCGATATCATAGAGATATCAATTATTAATATTTTTTATGCAATCAACTTACATTATCTTGATGAAGCATCTTGTTTCCTATTCCAACAAGATTTATAATCGCATGCATTGCCTTTGAAGTGTCAAAATCATCTGCCAATGCTGAATAAACCCGACTTCTTGTGTCATGTAAAGTCTAAAAGATATTAAAATTAGTTTAACATGATTAGTACTGCAATATTGGTTTTTTTTATTATGTATGTACGCAAATTTGTGATTCAGAAAGAAGAATGTTTATCCTTAAAATTGTCTATTTTATAAATTCTTGTACATTTGCATATTGTGTGTGTATAGAAGATATGACACGGCATTAAAAAAAATAAATAAATTTGCTCCATGTGGCAACAGTACTTACTGTAAACAAAAGGTTTTCATCAATTTCCCCGGCTTTAAATTTTCCAGCAACATAATTATCACAGTCATTCATGAAGTTATCAAGCTTCTTGGTTACTGATACCGCAGCTTGCACAACTTCATTTGAAAATTCAATACCTGCAACGGAATTCAGTTCATTACACATGGATTAAATTAGGTGAAATTGATATTTGAATATTATTGTATGTACCGTTTCGATAATGAGAAAGTAGGCAAAGCATTCTAAGATGATTTGCCGAATAGTTTTTGAGAAAATCCTGTATGCTTATAGTGTTTTTTAAACTCTTGGACATCTTTACATCCTCTTTTAGACTTAAGTGGCCACAGTGAAGCCAGTAATTAACCCATTGGTCAACATTGTGAAAACAGCAAGATTGTGCCTCTTCATTCTCATGATGTGGAAAAGCCAAATCTATTCCACCACTGTGCATATCTATAGAATTTCCAAAGACTGTGCTGATAAAAACACATACTACTATATAGATCAGTATTGTCATATGGATGAACATGTTTAATAAATCTACATTAGAAATAATCATGAAAATGATATACATCGTTGATATACAAATGATATAACATTCTAAGCAAATATATAAACTTAAAATCCAGAAAATTTACAGTCCATACAAAAAAATGTCCATACAAAGCATAGAAGTGACTTTTAAAGTTACCTTGCAATTGTGCTACATTCTATATGCCATCCTGGTCTACCATAGCCCCATGGAGATTTCCAAGATGGTTCATTATCTTTTGCTGCTTTCCATAGTGCAAAGTCCAATGTTGATTTTTTATCTGAATGCTGATCTTTTATAACCTCAGGTAAAGGAGTTGATAATTTACCATATTTATTGTACTTGTTTGTATTAAAATAAACAGATCCTATAAAATATGATTTGTGAATAAACAGAAGTTAGACAATTTTTTCATAGTGACAAGATTCGAACGTTAATAAATATCATACCGTTTTTTGTAACGTAACCATCATCCTTGGCTACAAGCCTCTCGACAAACTGAATGATTTGTGGTACATAATCTGTTACTCTACAGCGCAAGTATGGTTCGCGGATATTTAACTTCTTCAAGTCGGCAAAAAATTCAGTCTCAAAATGCCTTGACAAATCTTGGAAATCCTTTCCACTTTCAATGGAACGTCTTATTATTTTGTCATCAATATCAGTTATGCCCATAACCAATAACACATCTATATTAAAATAATCCGACAGAATTCGGCGAATAATATCAGATTTTATGTAGGTGCTACAAAAAATAATATAAAAAAAGTAGATTAGTTTTTATGTCGCAAATATACCTAAAACTATTAGCTGATTGACTAAACATCTTTGAGCTAAGTTCATCTGTTACAATCAAAATAAATAATAAATTTGTAGGCAGAATCATAAATTATGAAATCTTGATCGCAAAGCATCGCATTACTACGCACGTAAAATAATTGTGTTCAATTAAATACTAATCGTTTAATTAATAATAGGTTAAATGTAACAGCAATGAACAGTACACGCGAATGTTTTTGTAACATTTTTATTACGTTGCGTGTCCAATGTGCGCCGAGTCGTATACTGTAGGTCCGCAGATATACCACTTCAAAATATTTTCTGTCTTCAGGATCAGTGGCACCTTGCATCTCGTTATTGGATTATATACAGACACTTCGGTTTGGTGTCCCACCGGTTTTGTCCATTGCGGTCGGTTTCGACATTTCGCCTCGGTATTTACGAAACGTTTGCAAACTCGGATCAACTTGTGCGTTACACGAGTCGTATTCATCCTTTCTTATTTTATTTTTTCCAGCTATCCTCTGATAATCGTCTGATAATTCTAATAATCCTTTTTTTTTCTTCAGAAAGAACCAGATTGGATCTGCCTGTCTTCATCACCTATTAAGTTGATTATTTTGCACAAGATTTCTTAAACTTGTATTATAATTTTCTTTTTAATTAAAATCTTTTAAATAATTTTAAATAATTTATTAAATTTCTTAATAAAAACCGATATCCTAACCTATATTAACTGCACACTGCACAGTATCGACTGGAATCGACTATCGACTGGTATCGAATCGAGGTTCATTTTCAGCGCCACCTACCTTGAAATCAGGACATGGCGAACTAAAATCGAACACATGACGACGAAGAGAGAAGTCGCGCTAAATTCAAATTTATTTCGCACGACGGTCTATCCATGTATACAATTTATTTGCAGAGATGAGAATTTATAGCTTACTTGTCAAATAATTTGTTAAAATAGCAAACACGGCAGTCTATGAGTAGATAATTATAGTAGATCATAATATAATATAATAATTATATTATAATTGTATTATAAGAAACGCAGGTAGCAAGCTGACGTTATTTGTTGTCATTTTTCGTTAAAATGACGTCTAATGTCGTCAAAATGACGACAAATAATGTCAGCTTGCTACCTGGGAAATAACACTGTTCCGAAAGCAGACAGTTCAAGAATCAAAACTAGACATGTTAATTCATATCTGTGAACAAGTAAAAAAAAGATTAAGTAATTGTTTAAGGATTTGTAGACATACGTAGAGAATAGTATGTATTTATATAAAAGCCCATACACAGCACAGAACATTGCAGTAGCATTGCAGCAATGTTTCGACAATGTTGTTATGTTGCTGCAACTTCTGTGCTGTATGGGAGCGCTCATATTTTCTGCGTTGCGAATATTTTTATTAGATCACCGAGATCGTTGATATCTGCAAAGTAATAAAAAAAGTTGCTGAAACTAAATAGTTTTTATTTTGTAATTATAGTACACCTTTTGATTCTATTTCTTATAAAATAACAGTTATTTAGTTTTAGCAACTTCCCGATTATCACTCTGTAATACCCTTGTAATCTCTTTGTAATACTCTTGCAATACATTCTACACAAAAATAACTGCAGTAATGATAATTATTGGCATAGGCAAAATCGTTATTTATTGAAATTTATTGAGCACAATTAGTTCTCCTTATATTTTACACAAGTAAATCTATATTAAAAGTTGTTTTTGAAATTGTGTTTATATAGTGTCTTAAGTTTATCCTTTACACACACAAACACACGTGTACATATGCGTATGCTCGTATATTTGATGTATGTTTTATATTTAAATTTATTCTCTGTAATACCCACACGATGCATACTAACAATACATATCAAAGTCTTATGTTACACTGGCGCAATAATAATTATAGTTATCTGACAAAATACGGAATCTCTGATTTTGGCGCACAGCTACCGCCACTCTGTCGTTTATTCCCTCTCTTTCTTTTTATTATTATTATTATTTATTATTATTTATTATTCACGTACGCGAGAATCGCGAAATTTCCCTCACTATTATTATTTTACGAAGTATTTTAAAATTTAGATTACAAATAGAGCGCTCCGACTCTCGTCGAGCCGTTCGAACATATTTAATCGTTGATTTTTATCAAAGGGACAATACTCTCATCGTTTAAGGTGAACCAGAAAGCTCGCATACGTCAGAACACATAGATATTCCATATTTCCGTCGCTTATTCGTGGCCATAGTTTCTTCTGTCGCATCCTAAAAAATCCTTTTGCTTTTATGCAACGTATATGGATCACTTTCTTCGTACAACTTAAAACTAGATGGCTATGTCTGACGCTAAACGTACGATCGAAAGAGTACAAAAAAGATCACAAATAAATATACAATATTATAAAAAATACCTCTACACTTTACGCACTCTCGTTCTTTAATAATTGTGACACCAAGTATCGGCTTATCGCTAACGGGGAGGCAAGAATCTCTCTTTTTTTATGCACGCGCGTCTTTTTCGTTTAAATGCCGCATTCTGGTGAATGTGAGGTCTCTGATTCCTCTAACATCTACATCGTTTATAGCTTGAGACATTGAGCGAATACAGCGGAGTCTGTTAATCGATAGTGCGTTACATTACTTACTATTTCGGAGGAAGTGATTCAAAGATTAAAGCTTAAATGCAAACAGAGTCTCTGCGTATTTCCCATATGATTGAAAAAAAATAGAAATAACTTAAAAACTGTATAAAAGTCGTTTGCGGATCAGTGCTGTCCGGATTTGTAGGACAACAAATAACGAACGTCAGGATACTTGCAAACGACGTTCGAAAGATTAACGTTTTTTACACGCTTTCGCAACGATTTCTTTTACGTTTGCATTGTTCGGCACTCTTTTCTTTTTACGGAGGTAAATATTAATCAGCTCGTACTAAATTTGCGAATATTGCTAAATATAACATCTTTAACACAAAAGAAGAAGGATTTGAGTAGTTAATTAACGCGAGCGCGCGTTGCTCTTTATTACAATCGACGTCGGCTTTTAGCCACGTTTCGCCTTCGGTGAGGCGGGTCGTGGTCGTTACACTATACAACAACAATATCGAATTCGTTCGAACAACAGTTGCTTTTCGCGCTACGATCTTATGAGTCAATCAGAATGAGAGCGATGCAAACTGTCCTCAACACTCTCTCGCTAATAAATTAGATGAGAGAAAATAAAGGAATAATTTTATTTTCCCTAAAATATTCTTTTTCTTACATCACTCTCATTATGAATTCGTATGTCAGAGACGGGCGCGATTACCTATATCATAAATTAATTTATGCTTCCTTGAGAATTCCATCTAAATACTTAGAGTAATCTAATGAACAGATAAAGATACTCACTGTACTCAATAATCGAAGTCTATTACATAGCAAAATTTACTATAAAATCATTTTATCCTCAATTAATAGCAGCAGCACTAGAACGATTATTTTGATCGTTAAATATATTTTAGTTAATTATAAAGCCTAGAGATTTTTATAAACTCTTAATTAATACTAATAAAACATTATTAGAGAAAACTCTACGTTTTTTATTTGTTTAATACTTCGGAACACAATTTTTACTTTCTCTCATAAACGGGGTAAAACATTAAAATGGAAATGTTTGAATATTTTCGCCACTTGCGCGTGGACATGTAAAAAGACTCGTCAGAAAAAAGTTACATTATTTATTGAGGCAAGTACAGTGTGATACATTCATCGTATCAAATACTGTAACTTCTTCCCAAGGTGCTTTTCATGCTTGATCACGAAAACTCGCTTTCCGTTTAAATGTCTCACCCGACAAGGCATGAAATCATTTCTCTACATAATCGTCGATCCTCAACAACGCTAACGTACGACGTACAACAATCTTGAACATAAGTTCAGCGGTACAGTTATAATAAAAAGCGTGGGTTTGATTTGCAATTTATTCGATCGAGTTAACGCGAATAAAAAAACAAGCCCGTCTCTGTCTTATGGCACCTTTACGCATTACAAATCCTGCGCTCAGTCTTCTCGAAGTGTCGCGCGTGACGAAGCTATCGCGAGGATTCTTTACGATGATCATCATCATCATTATCATCATCATCGGACATGATCGTCGTAGCGTTTCGTTTGACTTCTTAAACTTTTCATTATTGTGACGAAAAGCTCGCAAGGATTCGTTGCGTCGATGATCGATCGCAATCCTCGGAATCGCGCCTCCTCGTTTCATCTGCCTTCTCGGATTTCTATTCTGCTCTACCGGCAACCTTATAATGCTCGTTCTGAATAAAACGGTCTACGCTAAGTGGGTACTACACGGGTAGCGGGTAACTATAAAACCGAAGAGAAAAAGAAGACGATCCTTCCGTTGCCATAACGTCAAAGCCTGGCGCTTCTTCTTTGAACGTACTTTAAGAATAGCTGGGTTAAAACGTATAAAAAAAAGTTCAAGTCTAATAATATATCAATCTTTAATTTCCAAAGTTAGACAATGTTAGAATTTGCAAATCTGCTTCAATTTTACTTCGCTTGACTTTATGCAAATAAATGCCGTATGAAACAAAAAAGAGTTGCTTTTAATGTATCTTAATTTTCAATAAAAGATTTATTTTATAATTATATTTCGATTGTATATTTCTCATAGAAATGGAATAAATGAATAAGATATAAAAAATGCAACTATTGTAAAGACAATTTTCGATTTCCATATCAGAAATTTATAATCAAAATAAATTCTGATTCTTTTCTAATCTATTTATTTTTTACATGCTCATATATTTAATAATAACCTGTTTCAGAAATCGTCATAAGTAAATTTCAGGGCAGTGTAATCGTTTGATTTATTTCACATAATGCACTTTAATATTTTCACACAAAAATAAAAAATAGATTTAAGAAATATATTTCTTTTACGCGCGCGCGCGCGCGTTCATTTAAAAATCTAAAAATTGCTTATTTGGAAGTATTACTATAGTTTAATGATAATAAAATGATGATTAGGACATCTAGAACTCTAATAATTAAAATTTTCATAGCATATATAGAATTTAATAGCAATAAGTGAAGCCACTTGACAATAATACCGAACAAAAATTCGTAGGACGGTACAGAAGACGCTGGAATATATGACCAAAACAATAGACAATCGCGCGACTAACTTTATCCTACCAATCACACTAAATCGTTGCATTCGCAATCTATTTCCACCGGCGTTGTTTGATTTACACGCAGAGGCGGGCGAAGTGCTATTTCGTTTTTTAACCCGTACCTACTCGTCCTCGTCAAAATCAACGTATCAAACGTTTCCAACAATCAGAATTCCTCTTTTCATGGAACTTTGGAGAGTGGACATGTTGGCACCGATATCGCATTCAATATCGAAATATTAAAAATTAGAATTGTAACTTTTGGGGATCGATTATAAGGTTTACTACCTAGACTCACATTTGTAAAAAGCTCTGGAAATCTTGATTATTATTCGTAGAGAAAGAGCGAGAAAGAGAATTAACATAATCTCCTTTTATTGCAGAAAATGCGGAAATCTTCAGTTGTAAATTTTTTAATCGACTCTCAGTCGACTTTCTCCGCACGAAAAATAAAGTAAGAAACATTCAGGAATATTGCAGGTACGAATTAAAAACTGCAGAGAGACTCACCGTTCTCCGCGCCGGAACAAACGGCGCACTTTTTTTTTACACGTAATTATTGCCAGCTCTCCGATAACATTCATCGAACAACTCGTATTCTCGATCGGTGGACGGTGAACGCTCCGCTTCGGGATCAAAATAGCACGTTCGCCCCGCCTCGAATTTTACGGACGGCTGAAAAACAGTGCAATCCTTTCCCCGGCTTCAACCAACCATTATCACAAATTATTCCGTAAAGCGCATAATCTATATATGTGTGTATATATATTTATATATACTCCGCGCGATTTCTTTAATTACTTTCATCGTCGAACGAATCCTCTATTTATAACGTAGTAAAAGTCTAACAATCTCTACCGATGGGGGAGGCCGCGGCGCCTCCTTCGAAAAACTCCTCACTTAACACGTACGTGGATCGATGTGTACTTTTATTTTTTTTCTTCCCGTGGAGAGGGGGAGGGAGGGGGGAGAGAACATTAAGAGACGTTTAGGAGCGAAATGGAAGTGAATTACGACGCAGGTTGCTGGAATCAGTTGTGCCGTAGATTTCAAGATTACGTCTACATGGATTATTTACATGTTATCTACGTCATGTTTACAAGAACTTTTTTTCATGTAGACTATAAACAATGTAAACTATTATAAGTCGGATAGCACAATGCAAAGAAAGAGCAATTAAATTATAAAATAATAAACGTATTTAACTGTGGTATTAATTACGAAGATGTTTAATAGTGATTGCAACTGAGAAATCGAAATTGCAAACAAAATGCAAATCTCCGATGTCTGATAATCCATAAATTATTAATAGTTTACATAGATGACACGTTAAACATAGTTTACATTGTCTACGTGTAGATGTAGACTATTATATTTTACGCGTAAACGCCCAACCCTGGCTGGAATCATGTCGTTGGCGCGTTCGAGGAAGGCGGCGGGTCGGTGCGCCAGATTGAGCTGCCCGAGTGGCTGATCGTAGTGATCTGGAAGAGGTAGACAGATCGCAATTAAAGACTCGCTTATCTCCAGTTAGTACTTATCTCAATTCCAAATTAGTTTACGAGTCCGTCGTAATTTACTGCATAGATCAATGTCGTCAATTTCGCCCTAATTATGCATTAATTATGTCAAGTGTTCTCAATACGATATTCTCTCTCTCTCGAGAAAGTTTGAAGATGTTCGAAAGCTGAAGCTTTAAAACGTTTATTCGAAAGTCGCTCTACGATTATTCTTCACGAAGTTGTGCAAATTTTTCCTTCGTTATTTTGCCACCGATTCAAAGTGGTCTTTTAATTTTGTAATTGGAAAGCATATTATAGATCTCGGGATTTTAAATTACTTAAATTTTAAATTATTTTACATTTAAATTACTTGGTATTTAAATCGAAATTATTTCCTCAGTTAGCTTTTATCCGTATTGGAAAACCTTGTAGCACAAAGGACTCGATGAACGTGATGACAAACCTCCCGAGGCTGTAATAAAAGGGTTCGTCACTTTTGTGTTGCCTATTACCTTATTGTCGTGTCCGATCAATGGTGTCTCCGCCGTAGTTTCGTCGCTGGAACGATTCATGTACGGGTGTGGCGGTGGCACGTAAATCGGTTTAGAATGACTGGCGACTTGCGCGTAAATCGTCGGCTCCTGGATCGGCTGTCTGCGCGTCAAAGTCGACATGGGCAGCAGCTGGGGCCGTTGGATGCTGGAGATTTGCACAGGCTGGTAGCAATTCGGAGGTATTCGTCGGTTTCCCCTTAGTGCTAATTCGACGTATGTTAGCTCGGATCCCTGCTAAGAACAATATTGTTCCTAGAATTTGCACGATTTGATTTTGTTGATTAATAATCCGATTTGGGCATCCAATATCGGATTGCATGCATTTTCAGTAAAATCGATTAGCTGATTTTATGAAAAAAAAAAGTGAAATCATAATTGTGTGAATCGGTAAATAATAATTAATTAGAGAAGTATTTAGGGAAACAAAGATCTTGTATGACAATAAATTTGGCATACAGGTATTATAAAATCGATATAATTTTTCTAAAATAGATAAATATTGTTTATTGAAATTGTTAATCGTTGCTCAATTTTTTACGAATAAAAATAATATTGTGGATCTGATCTAGAAAGTTACTTAGATACAACTTTTTCTTCAATTAAATGAAAATTTGTTATATTGAACTGTATTTATTTTCAATGAGATTTATCGGCTGCGTTTTTATAAGCAGACACATGCTTACACGTAATTAGAAATTAATTGTGACTTGCAATTACCACCTACATGTTAAGTGTGCTGTTATCTTACAATTAGGTACATAATTACAGACTGCGCTTACGTTGTTTGTTGCTGCGAAGGTATTCGTTTCCGGACGTTGCTGTTGCAGCACGTATCGCGGTGATGCACTTTTGCATAGTTCCGCATATGAATTCTCTACAATACAATAAAATACAGAGATCATTGTTGCTCTTTTTTTGCATTAAACTCATATATCTCATGCATACGTTACAACTGATTTTAAATTAATATTGCAACCTTTTGTTTTAAAACACTTTGATTCGTTTTCATGCAACTTAGCTCATATAAAACTAAAATTTTTTTAGAAGATGCAATTTATTGATTATCTTCGCGCGCGCACACACACACACACACACACACACACACACACACACACACACACACACACACACACACAAATATGTATTGCTGAAAAAAAATAAAGCTAGATATCTGTGTGAGATTTTAAAATTATCATTAAGTCAATTTATCTTTAATTAAAACACATGAAAAAAATATTTTGTGAAAATAATTTTCAATGGCGATTGAATTTTCAGGCATCAATTAAAACTTTTCATTTATGATATTTGATTTTAAATAAGTTATGCATAATTATACGAGTTATTTAAGTTTGAATAAGTTACGCATAATTATAAGAGTACAAAAAATTAATTAAAGCAAAAAGCTTGTTTTGTTATAAATATTGTTTTACATGTAAATAAAGAATCGCCATCATATAAAGTTTTATACGATCGTGCTTGCTAGCTTGTTATATTTTTGTTGATGATATAATCTATTGACGATTGAGCTGATCTCTAAAAAAGTATTCTAGCGGTTAATAACGATGATAACGAGAGCAATTTGTCTTACAACGGGGGCGCGTGTACGTTTATCATGCAATCACCGGATAAACCAGATCGAGGAGCATGCTGCGAAGCAGAGTGACAGGTACTCTCGCCTACCGTTCGCGTGCGGTATTATATCGGGATTCTTCTCGAAGCTCTCGATGCTATCGGCACTGAGGGGCAAGGTCGACGATTTGTCACGCGGAGACGAGGCGCCGGTTCCCGACGCCGCTAGGTTCGCCATGCCGCCGTCGTCATGAGAGTCCTCCTGAGATCGGGGTCGATAGCGAAGCTTGACAGCCAGCACGATCACGAAGATCACCAGGAGCAACCCCGCTGTGGCTCCCACTACGGCGCCCAATAGTGGACCCGACAGCGACAGCATAACTGGCGTGAGGGCTGCAAATTGTGTCCAATTGTTTCGGGGCGAATACGAAGAAAGGGGGAGGACAATAGCGGAGAGTGGTCGAATTTCGCGAAGGAAAGTAAAATAGCTGCAATAACACTCCCTTAAATTTTACAATAACTAGAAATGTCTCCATTGTCGTTCGACCGAGAAGCGCAGGAAACATTATAATAATCAGTACATTAGATATATCTTTCTCCTTGGAAGAAAGTTCTCATAGAAAATAGACTTCTCACAGAAAATATTCAATTTAAATCTAATTTAAATATTTAAGAATTAAAGATACTTTCATATTTTTTGCCAAAAGCTGCAAGTGATATCTGTCCGTTCTTTAAATACAAGAAACGAACGTCGTTTCGCGTCTTATCGGATATCGAAAACGACGTTTCTTATCTTGCATATTTTTAAGAGAAATGTGTTAACAAAGATCGAAAATGCATAAAACGCGATACAGGGTTCTGCTTCGCTACGTCGCGATTTCCTCGATGAATGTCGATTCGATTACGGATAAAGCATTTTCGATACAAAAGCGGCTTTACCGTCTCTTTTGTACGATTACTGTACGTAATCCTTATGGAGACAGCTCCGAGTTTTGTTTATAATTTGACTACTTTTATCACGACCGACCGAATCAAGACAATCGCGTTGCAAGATCAGATTTGAGAGGAATCAAATGCACATGTTTGATCTTTCCGCAGAGAATTCGCCATGTCTTTCTCACGCAATTTTTTCGTTTCCTGCTACCGTCAATCATTGATAATCTTGACAATAGCTAACAATATTCATCGATTCGCTACGCAAATAATTTTTTTTCATTCACGTTCGTTACGAAAAATACGTTGCGATATGAAGCTCGTAAAAAAGAGAGGAAGAAAAATATGTGCGTCTCGCGTGTCGGAAATATTTATAAACGAGTGTCGCGCATAAATTTATAAATGCAAATTATGACAAATTACGACGATCGCGTGAGGTAATGCACGTGCTCGCTTTACAGCGCGAGGGGTCGTTGCTCGATGGACGCGAGGGAAGCTCGAGGGTTGCTCGAGAGGAAGACAACATTCTCTAATGAAGAAACGAGCGACGACGGGGTGAATGCATCCACGCTTTCCCACCGCAAGGATCTTACGGATATCCTATCTTTTTATTCGCGTGCGATTAAAGTCCGTGGAAAGTGTAGCTCGCAACATAAATCTAACTCGAAAGCGGGAACGCCATGCCGCAAGCGTAGCATCCTAGAAGCATCCTGTACGCTTCTGATACGTTGGGAATACGCGCGATAGGTACGTGTGTGTGTGTGTGTGTGTGT
>NJRP01000183.1:52342-65165 GCA_003063835.1 Aphaenogaster floridana
TGTGTGTGTGTGTGTGTGTGTGTGTGTGTGTGTGTGTGTGTGTGTGTGTGTGTGTATGGATGTGTGTGCGCGTGTGCGTATGTGCGGTACGGACCGTAAAAAATGTGGTCGTAAAAAATGCGCACGTATAAGGTTTCTTTTAGCTGCGACGATCGTAAAGGCAGCTTCGCGTTGGAATCTACGTACGCGGTAGCATTCCTGGGGTTTATCACGACCTGGTCAATTTACGGAATGTAATGAGAATTTATAACGCCCCCTCCCCTCCCTCCCTCGCCCCTTGCCGGTATCTTAGAAATAATCTAATTATATTGCGCCGACGTTGTTGCTTCCCGGTCGTTAATATCCGTCCGAGTAAAAATCGCTAAAAATCTGTATAATTTACTCGTACAACAAAATAAAACGGCAAATTAAAATTCACTGCATTCTAATCCAGTTTTTTTATCCGGAGTGTAGCTTCTGTTAAAGCTTCATTCTTCCGTTTGCAAATATTTTCAGTTATTTTCGCTTAAAACGTGGGCAAAGTTAAGCTCGACAAACACACGTTTTCGCGATTAACAGATGGATATTTAGCTCGTAGAAATTCAATTTTGAGTGATAGCTTCGCGACTCTTTCAGCGAAAATTCGCGTCAAATCCGCGCATGCCATTTTCGTAAGACGCAGAGCCGAGGTTTATGGAAAAATAATCCCTCTCAAATACGCGGTCGTCGAGTGTTTGCGCAGATCATAGATCATACAACCGCATTAGCAATGAATTTGGGATTCAAATGCACTCCATTCTGAACTCCTGCGGTATACTCAAGTTCGAGGCTAATCAAAACCCACTTATATCCGTGAACTCTGTTAAATGAATGCCTCTCCTCTCTCGTCCTTGTTCCGGCCCCGTGCCTTTCCCCATCCCTTTCTCCTAAGGTAATATTAAAGTCAAGGATACGTCAAAATTCGCGGCCATCAAACTAAGCTAATGACGATTTGAATTCATGCCTCCGTACGTGCGCGGAAAATGTATTTTGTCAGATTTGCGAATCTTCAGATATATGTATCTTTTTATTTGAATGTATAGTTTCGAAGAACACTAGTGAGTGATCATAAACGGAAGTTCTTTGCGAGTTTATATATGTATTGAAATAATACGAGGGAAGATACTTCAATAAACTAAAAAAAGACACAAAGAAGACAACAGACTAAGAATTTTATTATTTGTGGAGTAACTGTATCGGGTTTTTTAATTAAACTTGAAGGATATCATCTTTCGTAATAGCGGATACAATAAAAGATAACGGAAATAATAAAAAAATTTATTATTATACACTTTAATCATGCTGAGAATCAAATATACTTTTTGATTTTTTATTAATTCGCATTTTCGTAATATCATTTTGCACCAGATTTTTCAATTAAGGATTTTCTCGAACAAGCCTTCATCGAAAAAACGATAAGGCTGCCACAACCACAATAATAGTAATATTTGGTACAGCCACGTCCTGTGGTTGTCACATTTACATTGATGTGAAGGCAACTATATGCATTTGGTACAGCAACCATAGTGAATGTTGAGACAAACATATATAGATGCACTACAAAAAACAATGTAAATGTGACAACCACAGGACGTGGCTGTACCAAATATTACTATTATTGTGGTTGTGGCAACCTTATCGTTTTTTCGGTGTTGCGTAATGTTTTGTACAAATGAATCAAATTTCTAGAAAACAGATATAAATAAAGAGACACGCAATCTGTGTAATATTCAGTGAATATCCGTGAAATTTTCATGGTGATAAGTGAGACGAAATAAATAACGTAGCCGTCTCTTTGAACTCCAGGTTAATTTAAATTACACCTTCCGGATTTATCCTTGTCTTGCGAAACGGCTCATGATACAATAGATGGATGTGAACAAATCTCTGATGCATGACTCGAGCTCTTCGTGCAATAACGCCGCGTTCCGTTGTGCGCGTCACTTGTGCGTGCAGCTTCATTGTCTTCGAACTTAAGCCGCTTTCGGTGACCTTATCTATTAATTTACGAAAGATTAATTGAAAGCGCTGTTCCTGAAACTCCCTCGTGCTACACGTTAACGTTGCCTCGCAGAATCTACTTCATTCGGGAAGCTTAAGATTGTTTGATCGTAGCAATCTGCTGTCTGGCCACCGTAGCAGAAACATTGCAGGCAAATAAAACATTAACAATTGACGTAAATGCGCTTAAAATGACGATGAAGCCCAGATAGCGAAATGCACTTTGTAGAATACGTTGCCGAGTTGAAATTTTATTAAATGAAATGGTATCAATGTACAAGCAACCGACTGACTGCACCTTCAAATTTTAAATTTTTGACACGGTTCCGTTTAAGGATCTCGTTAACATTTCTCATGATATTTGAGGGACGTTCACGTACATCACCGCTAATGATCAGGCTGGATGATCAGGCTTCGCCACAGAGCAATTTTGGATGAATGCTTCTCGGCAGGATTTACACGTACAAGCGGTCGCTTTAGCGGTATCCCTTGGAAACAAAGTTCTTCCGACTTTGCTCTCTCGTGTTAATTGTTCGCAAGATGCGTCAGGGTAAACCGACTTCCGCCAAGAATGCGGTGAAACCCTTAATACAGCATACTTGTGCCGGTTATCTTTACGGTGTCGTTCGTAATATCGCTGTATGTATCCATGACTGGTAATGAAAGTGTAATGCAATAAGCATAATCGCATTTAAGATCGAGTACACGCGCCACGTTACCGGATACGAGATACACCGGTTGTTAGCGTAGTCGGGACAAACTGTTTACGTAAACGATTTGCCGTGCGCGTTTCATCGCGAAAACTAACAAACGCGGAAGAAGATAATGGATTATTATATCCATTTATGATACGCTTGTCACTCTTGTCACGTAGAGGCACCTCTTCGAACCCATTCTAAGAACGTTTCGCAGAATAGGACATGAAAATATCCGTGTATGCCACCTAATAAATCATTTGAAATTTATATTGATTTCCTGTACTTTTTAAAATGATTTTATAGAGACAGTAACCGTGTTGATTTAACCGTATATTTTATATTTATGCAAATTTAATAAAGTTAATGCATATTTCTCATTTATTCCAGTTTTCACTTACACATGGATATGAAATAGATATGGAAACGATAAAACATTTTTAAATGAAAAGAAAGGCATTTATAATGCGGCAGCTGATTATAAATTATAATTACTTTTGAAATAACTAATTGGTATTGTATAATATTTTTGTAGTACACGGCGCATTATGTCACATATTAAATGTGATTAATATGCAGCGAGAAATAAAGAGAAAATGATCATATATCTGTCAAAACGCACACACGAACACATCAACACATATTTTATTAAATAAAATAAAATTTTATATATTAATTATTTCTTTAATGTTCTAAATATTGCAGCATAAGTATTTGTTGCATTTAAATATGAATGAAAAGTCACCCTTTGAACATATTTAATTAAATGTACGACGGTGATATTATACCAAGACTGGAACCTTTTTTCTGCTCGCTAAACCTTACATAAAAAAAAAGGAAGAGTTCATAATTAATTAACATGCAAAAGCATTAGCAGTGCTTTTTAACTCATATAACATAGATGTACGCTTTCTTTTTGCATTTTAAGTTATGCGTAATATAGGAAAATTAATAAAATATACGTTCACAAAATGCGTGCAATAAAAATTTGCAAGCGAAGGTTTGAGTATAAGGAAACACGAAATCGCAATTAACATAGGCGGTAAACAAGACACATCTACTAGCCTAATCGGGAAACAGGCAGAATCCTCCTACAACGATGACGACGTAGCGAATGCGTTTTTATGTTAACACGATCTAGCGCATGCAAGATCTGACCGTATCGTACAAACAGTGTAACAATATTTCACAAGTCAATCGCGGGATCCCCTGGTGATTGCCTTTAACTCGATGGTCCAAGCTCCTCGATGAACAATGGAAAAAAAATTTGTAGTACGTGCGCAAAACAAATATGCAAATTTCCAACTACTTCGTGATGAATTTGTCGAAGTGTTGTCGAGTGGTTTCCACTGACTGAGCATTTTCATCGCGTGTAGAAGTAATAGTAGCGTGTAGAAGTAATAGTAGCGTGTAGTACGTCTGTTTCAACACGCGTTGCACGATCCAGATGAAACATTTTTCTACGAATTGTTCGTCGCAACAGCTTCCACCGACTGTATAGACGTATGAGACTTAATATTGATTAATAGGAAGAAAATTTATAATCAATTCAAAAATAAAGACACAGAAAGATAGAGCCAATAAAAGCGACTTCGAGTCTTTTGCTCAAAACACCTGCTACCGGATGTTGCAGAATATTATTAAAAAAATGAATCCCCAAGAGAATTAATGGCTACTTTAAATCATTATTTTACAAATTTCACGCGAGGATACTATTTTCTGATTCCCCGAAAGTGCCATCCCCGTTCAGTTAAAGCTGAGGGAACGGGGACGTGATGAAGTATGTAAGGGATTATCACTATTGTATGTACAACATGAAATCACAAGAAGCAATCGCACACAAGCGGATGTGATCAAAAGATAAAACAAACGAATGGACTACTTGGGCTTTCAAATAGACTAGAAACAAAATATAAAAATCGCAGACAACCTAATATCTGCTTATTCCTGCTTTGTTATGTACATAATTCTTATATTTTACAGCATCACGATTCGTATATCTTTAGGCACAATTCGTAACGTACAGTGTAAGAATTCGGGAACAGTATTCGAGCAATTTAAATGGATAGTAGAAGTAGAGTATATACTCGGAACACGGATGAACATACCACTCGCGAGCGCGAGTCGTTTGTTCCGGGATCTTGCGATCGCGACAGTACTCTTCTCTAGGACCGTCACCGGCCGTGAGAAGAACAATTTGAATTGTACAAGCGGTAAGGAATCGACGTAATTGATTTTCGTAGCTCGCTCGATCACAACGACGACGTCGCTCATCGCTGCTTCGATGAGTCCTGGCACAAAAAGCATCATCGCGGGGATAATAACGGGGGCGAGGGCATGGGCGGTGGGGGTGCGGGCGGATTGGTAGGACGATCCATTGTGTATCTGGGCCCTACCTGGGTAACGCTGGTGCTCCTTATTGGTATTACCCTCCTGAACAAAGTGCGGACTGTGGAGGACCGTGGCTTCGCTCATGGCGTGCGCCGTCATGATCCTGAGGGACAGCACGAGGCCGGACTGGCTCCTCTCGGCCGGCAGATTCGTCACCTCGAGCATGCTCGGCGTCAGGCTCGTTGCGGACGCCAGCAGCCGCCTGGTGTCGGCGTCGAAGACCTGCAGTACGTAGCTGGCCGTGTTCGCGTCGAAGTACTCGCTCTCGGCGCAGCTCACCCGCACGGTCGTCCGGCTCTCCTCCCGAATCGTGCAATTCTCCGGCGAGGGTGGTTGCGCCAGCCTCTCACCTGCTACCGGAAGTGGCACAACACACCAGCCTCAGCCTTCGTCTAACTGACTCGAGAGCGCGCGGGATGGTTTCGAGGGGGGTGGGAGGGAGGCCGAAGATAGCTCTGACGGCAACGCGAGGCCGAGAGTCGTTTTACGAGCAGGGAAAATGCGTGACGTACGATGGATAAATGGTGGGAAATTACGATTGGACAATAGCGATGCCTGGTAGGCTTGCTTGGAGCAATGAACGTTGGGGTAATCGGCGAGCTCGTGTCATGTTGCAATTATAAGAGAGACTAAGAGAGAGCAGTTAGAAACGTTCTCATTTGTAGATCTGAGAAATCGAAAGGCTGGAAATTAAAACTTATGGTTTTGTCATAAAGAAAAATTTCAACCACAGGCGACATGTCTTCTTTTTTTTACGAATTTCACGAATTTGTGATGAAAGATACGCATCAAGATTATCCGTATTTAAAGATTTCGAAATCGAAGGATATGATTATATAAAACCGCAAGGAATAGAGTTTCTCTTAGCATATAATTATTCCTTTCTTTCAAAAGATGTCATGAACAATTACTGTTGTTAATTTAGTCCATTACATTTAGTCCACTACTTTACACGGTTACACTTTTTGAATATAATTTGATAAAAATCAAATTTTCTTAATCAAATTCTTAATCAATTTTCTTAAAGCAATAGCAATAAATGAAGTAGTGTGAAGATCGACGTACTTTTTGTTAGAATATACAAAATCGTCTATTATAGAAATAATCGACATAACAATTAGACGGAACAACTCGTACTCAAAAATATCTACGTGTTCGTTAATGTCTCTATCAGTTGGGATTGTCAAAACATTTGTCCAAACACTTGTCCACATACACTACCGCTCAAAAATATTTGCCCACTCTAATTTCTACATAAATTTTTTTATGTTTAATTTCTATTCTAATTCTGTTATATTCTTTTTATATAGGTATATATAAAATGAAAAATTCTGATCTACACTGAAAAAACAATAAGGTTGCCACAACCATAATTCGTCCAACAAACATAGTGAATGTTGAGACAACCATAGTGAATGTTGAGACAACCATAGTGAATGTTTGTCTCAACATTCACTATGGTTGTCTCAACATTCACTATGGTTGTCTCAACATTCACTATGGTTGTCTCAACATTCACTATGTTTGTCTCAACATTCACTATGTTTGTTGGACGAATTATGGTTGTGGCAACCTTATCGTTTTTTTCCGTGTATATTAAACATTATTATTACATTCAATGTCTACTCTTAAAATTGTTTATTATATATATATATATATAATAATTCTTTTGAATTTCTATCATTTAATTAAGGAAGACAAAGTGGGCAAATACTTTTGAGCGGTAGTGTATATGACGCATTTCTTTTAAATTTTGCAGACGGAAATTTTGCAGTCCTAAATTGGATTTATTTTTGAGAAGATTGATCGCGAAAATAATCCGCATTTTTCATTCGTAATTTATGGCAATCCATCGAGGAATCGTCAAGACATGTATACCTGAACGAGCGAAGCTTAATCAGTCGTAGTATTGCCCGCCATAATGCGTCCTCGCGTTTCCGCGAGCTTGATGGCGCGCGATCTCTTCGAGAGAGCTCGATCACGCCGATGGATTTCCATGAAATGTGCCAATCGTTCGTCACGGTGCGCACCGACGTATTTTAATGCAAAACGTCAAAATGCAATCGATACCTGCCAGTCATCGAACGAGACGAACCGATCCGTGCGCGTATTTTTGTCATTTTTATCGCCTCGAAAGCTGCCATTCGATGGCGTGCAGTCGTTTAACGCAGTCCATAGCTTTTATATTGCACGAGCAAAGTGCATCTTTTCCGGATGTCCAAGCCGAATTCAGATTTCGACAATACAACAAATACACGTTGGCTTTTCATTAATATTCATTAATAACAGCTTTCAGTCTTCGTAACATAAGAAAAATTTCGAACTCGCGTTTGCGTGACATCTCTTTCTTTGTCGGTACGATTCATGGAACGGAGTTTGATTAAACATTTTAGGAATATATATACCTGGCACAGAATCAAAAACGGAACTTGTGGAGCTTTCGCGCTCGGATCTTCTTTCTTTCGCAAGAGCAGCACGTATCGTCAAGTCTTGTTAGTTCAGGCGGCGGCGGGGTCGGATATAAATCGGGCGAGAGTAGCGTAAGGAACGGCGATTTGTAACGAAGGAGGGCCAGCTGACGCGAAATACGAAAGCCTTTTATAGTCTGGTTTACCCCTATCTCGGATCCGCTGCAGCCCAGGCCGCAGTAGAGCGGATAAACGACGAAGCCGACGGGTTCCGCAGCCGCCTATTAGCCGCGCATTATTAACGCGCGTAACACCGCTTAACGTCTGTCTACGTGCCACCCATGGGTTAATCGTGAGCAATTAGTTAGAAGAATGCGGCAGAGCGGGGTCGCCGGCGCTTAAATTAGGCCGAGAAATTTGTTTAATGGGGTTACAGCGTGAAGCTACTACCGAAAATGCAGTTCCCGCGACGCGGATGAATTTAGAGAAGCACAAGCTTAAAGTACATCCTGATGGCGAAATACTTGCGCCTTCCTTTGAGCGTCGTCCCGGTTAAATGGGTGTAATTTGCGCTTCGATTTTATTTAAACCAAGATACTTAGCATTGAAGAAGAATCGGACGCATTAAATACTGGAAATACACATGTGCTTGAGAAGAATACTTATCTTTTCATTCATTTATGTCGGATTTCCGTAAAATAGATATTTATGCCGATAAATAATAATCAAGTCTAATAAACAAGAGATTTATAACAAGGTTTTCTTCAGGAGAAAGAAACAGCAAGGTAAGACGCATTTACCTCTTCGAGACAGCCTGTGTATAATATTGATGCGTGCAGTTATTACTAATTGTCTTGCTTATTTTGCCTTTGAATCACTGAGATTAATTAATTATAATTGATAATGATGGAAATAAGAAGGTACGAAACGGTCATTGACGTCGAGCGATCATGCGCCGGTGTCAGTATACATCTAATTACGTACATTTCATAAATATTGTACGTCTGCTACGATCTCGATGCAGTTCTCTACACGTAACTCTAACACGCTTACAGCTTCACATGACATACGTGTGCTTTGATTGAAGTAAAGAGATAATACCGCCATAATGCCGAATAGACGCGAGTTTCGGACGGACGGATCCAATATCATCGTAACTCGTAAAAAATGTATTTTTTTTCGGAGCGCGCGTTGTACGCAAAAAAAATTTCATACACATGCATGTACATTCTGTGAATGCACCGTATTACCAAAACATGATATCATTGGCTCCTACATAACATTCGTGTTCGGAAAACTAATAAACGTCATTGTCGAGATATTTTGTATCAGTATTTGCGATAGCGAACAAATGAAATAAAATAAAATAATTGTTCAGTACTATCGAGTACTGAAGTACACAAAACGGCGGATCGTTACATGATTTAGAAAGAATAATGTTTTCTTCAAACAGCTTCCGTTAAAATTTTTTATGATATTCTTTCTACTTAAAGTATAATTTCGTAATTTAACCGTAGCTTATTCGATTCTCATTGTATCTTATATAAACAGAAGAATTATTTAAATACTTTTTCATCTAAGGAAGATAATAAAATGATATCAAAGTAGATTAAATATCACGCTTTCTTTGGAATATATATATTAGGGTGCTTAAAAAAAATTTTTTTTTATTTTTGCCCGCATTCCAGCTAAAAAGTTAGCTAGTGGGGGATAATAATTACCCTAAAATGTCAACTCCAATAGATTTCATTTAGGTAATGATTCCACATTTGCCTTGAAATTTTCCCATTTAACTAACATGGGAAATGCGGTTTTTTCTCAATAAATTCGACTTATCTTCATCAAAATCAATTAAAACAATTCAAAATTCAGTCTCAGTAGTTATTGTAGACCGTGTTGATAACTGCTAAAATAAAGTAAATTAAGAACGTAGTGGAAAAATAAATAAAAAATAAAAAATGGCGGTTTTTGCATATTTTCAATTTTTATCTTTTTTTAAACATAAATAATACAATTATTATTCAAACGGATATTTTTCATCTTTTAGCTTAGGAAAAGAGCAAAAAAATATTTTTAATTGTTTTAATTGATTTTGATAAAGATAAGTCGAATTTATTGAGAAAAAACCGTATACCCCGTGTTATTTAAATGGGAAAATTTCAAGGCGAATGTGGAACCACTAAATAAAATCTATTGGAGTTGGCATTTTAGGGTAATTATTATCTCCCCACTAGCTAACTTTTTAGCTGGAATAGAAAAAAAATTTTTTTTTTGAAACTCCCTAATATATATATATATGTGTATATTTGTTATTGTATCGAATTATTTACGAGTGCTTTTGGTTAAAACTTACTATTTAGCTGTCTTCAAATAGATCTTGAATGTATTGAATCGCTCTGTGAGGAAGTTACAAGATACGTTGGCAGTAGAGAAAGATCAAATAAAATAGTCGTACTTTATAATTTACCGTAAACATGCATTCGCCCTCACAGTTAGTGAATATTCTACGTTCTCCTTTTTATCACATAGCCTTGCTTAATTGGTCTCTAATTAAATTATGAGTTTACATTCCCGTGATGCGGGAGAGGGAGGAATCGAATTCCATTATAAACTTATTACTGATTTAAACTTTTCCCTATATATCCTATAGCTGTTTATCTAACTCCGGGCGGTAATGAGGAATATCTAGTGCAAACTGTCTGGATGATCTCGCGCGAATCAACACAAATGCACGATATTATGGGCCGTGTGCGCGTAATATACTCATGAACTTTCATGCGGCCACTCAAAAAGCCGCTGAAATCGAGTTACGATGTTATTGCACGAGAGAGGATCAACATGTTCACACGAGCTCTACGATGCAAGGCCGTGCAGCGTAGCGAACAGTGCTCAAAATATTAGATCGATTCATAAGCAATATCCGTCTACGACGCTTCCCTTATATTCCACTTTCCGTTTATATATTCCCGGTGCATTTACGACGCATTCCGTCGTTTTACGCCGCGGTGGCAAGGTATACGGGCGATATTGTTACGGCATTGGCACGATATCGGGAGACTACGAGCGTCTACTCGATAAACTATCGCGTCTATTACGTCGAGATTGAGAAAATCTCTCACCAAGAGAGAACAATGTAATTACGAAACTACGGCAACAAATTACTTGGGCGATGTTTAAAATCGCTTTGACGTAAATAAAAAGCTAAATAAAATCTGTATGAAGTTAAATATCTACAAGATACTTCACACAGATTTTATGTTGAGAAACATCTTTGAGTCAGTGAACGATACGTACAAATATATTTGAATTTTTAAATAACTTATTACTGTTAATTTTTTTTATGATCGTTAGTATTGCTATCGCTATTAGCGTTATTATTATTATTGCAGTTCTATTATAGTCAGAACTCCACTCGAAACACAAAGCTCCTTAAAACCGCAGAACACATCCCTTCCAATCTCCTACCTGACGATATCGCACCAATTTGGAATGCTTCGCGTCGCTCGAAACTTACTTATGAATCGTCTGGTAAGTACATCGTGGACGACTTAATCGCGACTCGTGATCGATCATTCTCTCAGTTCGGTTGTTCGCGGCCGGACGACTCACCTGTTCGCCTCTCAGGGAGATTCAGGGTGGTGGCGCGAAAATGCACGGTCTCGCTGCGACCTTTGGCGTTAGTGGAGTAAATGGAAACCTCGTAGTTGCTGCCGGGATCCAGATTGCTGACGGAGAAGACGGGCATCTTGCTGGTCTGGTTGTAGACGGTCGTGGGGCCGCCGCCCTTGCCGGACCCGGCCTCACGGTCCACCTGCATGGTGAACTTTTGCGGCAGGCCACCGTCAAAGCCCTCTATGCATTCCACGTAGATCGAGTCGGTGGTTTGATTTAACAAGGAGCAGTTGTGCGGCGTGTCCGGGCGGCCTGTTGGATTCGCGCGCGATCAGCGTCAATATCGGACACGATTCTGCGTGGCGATTAGCGACGTAATTAGCGAACATAAATGAATGCTTAATTGGCGAGTTTGGAAGGTACTCTATGATATTTACAGAGAATACCTGGCCCCGAGATGGAATTGAGTCTGCAAACGATCATGGTGGAAATCGTTTGTGGTGGGAACCGTTAATTAAATTAAACACGTAATTACATCTGGTTTAAAGACGTAATTTGTTTAAATCGAAATTGTTTAATTAAGAGTCAATGTTTCTGTCTACCTTTAGATTATTTATATACTGTTGTACATTTGTAGGGAAATTTGATATGGTAGAATTGATTTCCAAATTGATTTCAAATGCCCGAAAGAGTAATACATCCGCTTACTATTGTCCAGTCTTTTATCTATACGTACAGAGGGTTACGTACGTTTAAAGATCATTTTCAAAGTTGATTTCAAATGCCCGAAAGAATAATACATCCGCTTACTATTGTCCAGTCTTTTATCTATACGTACAGAGGGTTATATGCGTTTGAAGATCATTTTCAAATCTCTTCACAAAATAAAACAATCACCTATTTTAGACGAAAATGAAGCTTCTGAAAAAGCTGCTGACAGAGCAACCGTCTCATGCGCGTTTCGAGATTTGATTGCCTATCATCGGCCAATACGAGTTTAGTTCGAATTTTCGTTTTTGTTCGAGCGACTACGGTACTCAAATTGACATGTCCCTTTTACGCAACGTTCACTTTAATGACGGTTTTTATTGCATGCTCCAGCAGTTTAGTGCCAAGCGGAGTACTAAAATGCGTTTGTCACGTATTGATGCGTCCGTCTACGACCTGCGCTGACCTTTTATGAACCAGAGAGATCTCCCACGGTGAAAAACGGATTCTTCCGCGATGTGGGTAAAAATGCTTGCATCCCTTTGCACACGAATCTTTATGCTTACCGCGGCGATAAAAATGTAGCGATATCTCTTTTCAATGTTTTGCGCGAACATATTTCGAGCACAGTTTTCCTGGTAAAATGTATATCACGCTATATTAAATTGATCTTTCGAACGCAAAAACCATACATTAATATACACTGCCGGCTGAAAGTTCGAGACCATTAATTGAAAATGTCTACTACGTGAAATGAAATCAAACTTATAAAGTATAATTTAACATATTTTTTACTCTTTATATTTTACTTATTGTTTTATTTTACTCATTATTTTACTCATTGTTTTATAAAAATGAAAAATAATATAAAATGAAAATTTTACAAAAAATATTTTTACAAGATAAACAAATATTAAAAAAGTACTAGACACTTTTTTCGTCAAAGGAGTCATCTTTACATTTAATCACTTTTTAAATCTAAGTAAGTTA
>NJRP01000183.1:65428-76202 GCA_003063835.1 Aphaenogaster floridana
AAGCGCGTTAAATTCCTTTTACAATAATGTTTTTTTTTTTTTAATGTTTTAAGCAATGTATTAAGCAAAACCTTTATTATTGTATGGAAGCTGGTGGTGGTCATTTCCAACATTTACTACGTTGACACGTAAGTTGCTAGTTTAATAAATATTATTTCTTTGGAGCATATTTTCTCGGGAAAAAAAATCGGAATTTAAAAAATAAAACATTATTGTAAAGGGAATTTAATGCGCTTTTAAATGATTTGTTGCTAGATACTACTTGCCATTAAAAATTTTTATGGTGAAATTAATTTCTCTTATGGAGTTGAAGTTTGGTGAACGAAAATAGCCAATTAACATGTCCCCCTTAAAACTAAAGTTGTCGTGTCTGAGCGTTTTTCGAATTAATAAAATTAAATATCAAAAAACACGCTTGTTTCGTTTTCGGTGGCCCACCCTGTATGGCCTCAAACTTTTGGCCGGCAATATGTATGCCGACACTTTGAGATGCATAATTGAAATCGTAGTCGTGGAAATTGAACATCCATACAAAATGTTTATACAAAAAATTGTTGCAATGACTTGCTACTTTTTCAATATTTCTCAAATGTATCTGAAGGTAGTTTTTTTGTTAAATGCAAAGTTACATTAAAGATGTAATAAATAACATTTAATTTGAATTGCTTAAACTTTTGTAAAGAGTTACTTAAAGTAAAGAATTAATAGTATTAATAAAGAAAATATATAAACACATATATATTCAATTGCTTACACTGAGAGAAAAATTTACTAAATTTCAATAAATGTTTTCTCTAATATTCCTTATAAAGTATTTTTTTGAATTCAGTAAATATTTTATTAGGTTTAGAAAATTTGTTTTCAATTGGATGAATATTTTTTTCATTCGACAAATATTAATTGAATTCAAAAAAATACTTTATAAGGAATATTGGAGAAAACATTTATTGAAATTTAGTAAATTTTTCTTTCAGTATACAAAACATCGTAATTCTCTTGTCGCCATGATAACAGACATGCAAATGTATAGTTTTAACCGGCTAGTTTAGGGCTTTGAATTTTTTACTCGGACATTTTTCTTTATTTTAAATACTACTAGTTCTGTATCTTCATATTAATGGTTTCTGATCTATTCTTGAAGATTTTGAAAGTGTAAGAAAAGTATTACAAGCCAAAAAAATTCGAAGAGCGCATTGATTTATTGAAGTTATATTGAGTTCCCTTCCCGGTTTATCGAGATGCCGATAATTCGATGAAGACGCAGTGAATTGCAGAATGCGTTGCATTTATAATTCACCGGATGTCGGATGGTAGTGTTTCGACGACAAGAAGAGTAAATGCATCGAATCTATCGAATGCGCTTTTCAAGAGTTTCGGAACGGCACAACATTCGTCTACTAAAATCGATTGCCGTACTCTAAAAAGTTGTGTCGCAGCTGCGATGTCATCGAAAGATTTATCTGTCTTCGTTCTATTTGATTTATTCACCTGGTAACGACGATGTCAATATCAGCGATTGCAAAGTCATACGAAAATATCAGACGTCACATCATTTATGTAATTTAGGTAATTTGCATTGTTTGAGTTTCAATTCAATCGTGTTTCAAAAAATTCAAATGCGTCACGCGATTACGATTCAGTCAGAAAATACATTTTACGTTTGTTGCATTATTTAATTACGCCACTTTATACATTTTCATGTAATGAATTTTTGCGGAAATGTTAATTACATTGTAATTGATTTCAAAATACATTACGCGGGAATTATGACATAAAATGCAGTGGCACATTTCATTACAATACATCCATGAAAAACGCACTGGTATTGTAATAATTTTTACTTTTAATATCGACGCGCAGATAAACTGCTTATAAGAACGTGTGAATGAGTGTAAAAAAGATCTCTACGTAAATATTTCTTAGCAAATCGATTATAGTGAAGAGGAGTGCGCGCATTGCGAGGACATATAAGAGACGTATGTGGGTTAGATCCGAAGTAATTTTTCAGAAGCCCAGTGAGGTCGAGCACTTACCAGCTGGCACGATATGGTAGACGCACGGCTCGAGCTGAGTGCCCTGGTCATTGCTGCCCCAGCAAAGGAGAGTGCCATAGTCCAGCTCGGTCATCGGTGTGTACGAGGCTGTCGAGCGTGTACGGTCGCTCGTGACGTGCGCCTGAGGTATGTCCACCGCCTCCATTGTATTATTGAATTTCCAGGTGAACGATACTTCCGGCGGGTTCGCCTCCAGCTCGCAGGGGATCCTCGCGGTCTCCTGTCGCGCCACGCCGAATACCTTCGTCTGACCGTGCTGGCATACCGGCACGACTGGAAATGTAAATGTTGGTTCGTGCGGTGAGAATATAAGCTTCGCATCGCGCGAGTTTATCTTGTGCGAAAGCGTCAACGCGACGATAAACATTATTTGATGACAAAAATACACGAAATCTGTTTCATGACAAACCGATGCTCCAATTACTGAATTTAAATACTTTGTGGGAAGCACGTGGATAAATATGACATATGATCTATACAATCCTTGCTATTACTTTCCAATTATAATCGTTAAAGGTAATAATAATAAAAATGGCGAATCTTATATTAAGCTATCAATAATATATGTATATATACAGAGTGTCTCAAAACCACCGGAAAATATTTTAATAGCATATTCTGGAGGTAAAGTAGAGTAAAAAATCCTAATACAAAAATGTCGAGGCTACAGTAGTTTTTGAATTATAACCGATTAAAGATAACCAGTAATTTCGCGTACAACTTGCGCGCTTAGGCCGTAGTTACACAGACACGTGCATCGATCTGTTATTAATTTTCAGAATTAACATTGATTTTTATTACACAGCTGATTATTAATAGCATTAGTAATTATTATTATTATTAGAATTATTAAATTTAATACTTTCACTCATATGAGAAACAAGTTTTTTTGCGTTTTTGACATGACAAGTAATTATGAAAATTAATTTATTATTATTTTATTTTAATGAAATCGTGTGATTATAATAAATCAAGGAAATAAGATTAAATCGTATATTTATTCATATTTATTCAACAATTTAAATTTTTATTAAAATCATAAATCTTGATTTATAAAAATTATACAATTTTACTTCTCTCAAGACTTGGAAATTTGAGAAAAGATATACTTGAAAAAGAAAAATAATAATTAAACAATCTTCATAAATCTTTCTTTTAAAAACGAGGACAAATATTACTTTTTTGAAAGGAGCATAAGATTTAATAATTTTCTGTAGGTGGAGTAATTAATAAAGTATTTAATAATAAGTATTAAAGTAAGTATAAATATTTAATAATAATAATTACTAATGCTATTAATAATCAGCTGTGTAATAAAAATGTTAACTGTGAAAATTAATAACAGATCGATGCGCGCGTGTCTGTGTAACTATGGGCCTGAGCGCGCGAGTCTACATGAAATTACTGGTTATCTTTGATCGGTTATAATTCAAAAACTACTGTAGCCTCGACATTTTCGTATTAGGATTTTTTACTCTACTTTACCTCCAGAATATGCTATTAAAATATTTTTCGGTGGTTTTGAGACACCCTGTATATACATATATATATGTATATATATCTCAAGTAATTTTCAATATTAAATTTATATATATATAATTTATAAATAAATAAATAAATATATATATATATATATATATATAAATCAATATTGAAAATTATTTTTGGGATGAATTAAACCTTAAGAGATGGAATATTTAATACAGTCAAGTGTTCTTAGTTTATTTTGAAAGAATCTGAGATATACAGGATGTCCCATTTGAAATGACGACCTTAAATATCTCTTGAACATTAGTAGCAAAAGTAAAGTTATCGAAAAATCAATAGTCTTCGAGATACTTCAATACTTTTATGTATAGAATAACAGGTATCATATTATATTTAAAAAATCAAAAAGGTCACCTTGAAATCTCAGCTTCACCTAGAACACCTTCACCTAGAAAAAACTTGTGTCTATCATAAGATGTCCCTCTTGAAACAGATTGAGTTTTACTTGAAACATTTTTCTTTAAAATGTATTGTTCAAGAGATATTTGAAGTCGTCATTTAAAATGGGACATCCTGCATATATAAAATATTCGAGGATTAATTGTTTAATTAATTAACGATTTTTAAAGTTAAGCGAGACATGGCTGGCGCTTGCTTCACAATCAATATCTCCCATCCATCTAGTTGGGTGCATCTAGTAATATGATTAGATCTTTTCATCCGTAGCCTGTATTGAGAAATGATCGACATATAAATTCTAATATACGCTGAAGGCTAATACGATTATTAAGCACTACCCGTAATTAAGCATTAACGATGGAATTCATGTCCCTGCACCATTCCCGAGTTTCGTGTCAACCTCAGTCGACACGGTATCTGATATCACCGTAATATACATAATACGCAATATACATGTATATATCCTGTAATCTACATATTGCAATAGTGAGCCATTAGTAGAGCATGTCTTCATTGTTCAGATATAGGGAGGGGGGCATTCGCGTATGTTCTTGAACAACATTTTCCTCTATTATATCCGGCAACAGTTACTAACATCGTTTCTCAATTCATGGCAACTGAAAGTACATTGTTACCTACTTGGTAAGAAAATAAGCCTCTGGCTGCACGCAACTCTTTACGACGCACAGAAAAAAGTAAGAACGCATTGTGAAGTACTTTGCAAACTATTCGCGGAACGGTTCGTAAATGAAGAAACTGCATAAGTATGTTTAAGATATTCCTACATTTCACCATATTAACGACTTTCTCTACCATAATACGAAAATAATGATAATAAAGTTTAACTGCCATCGAAATAAACTTTATACTTAGGCTATATGTTAGAAGTAGAAAAAAATATGAAGGACTTGGAACTGTATATAATCCCTGTATATAATCCCGTGAAAGAGATATACTATGTATCTGTTCTGGAACCAACTTGACAAATGGATCGTTTTGATAAATGGACCATTTTGGCATATGATCGATTATCTTTGAGGAAAATGTATTTTATGGAACATTGTTCGAACGTAAGCATAAATTTTTCCGTGTAAATCAAGACAACGATGTGACAATTAAAATAAACAAAAGAAATGTGTATAAGTATTATCGGTATATACATTATTCCAAATTGTTTTTTAAACTGGGAAGATGAAATTTACGTACAAAATGAGAATATTCCTCAAGATCCGCGGTCCATGATTTTTACCATAAATTATTATTAAAATTAAAACAAGTTTTGGCTTAGTTATTACGCATCCGAACGCGTTCATCAACGACCCGCAGCGCGCGATCGATCGTTATCTCCGGCAGTATCTGCAATTGACATTCACTTCGACGGACGAAAGAAGATATTCGGTGTAAGCTGACAAAGGATCCCCTGCGACCTCGACTCAGGACGGAAGTCTAGTCCGTCTCGTCTGGAAATTCAATAATACTTTGGACGTGGAAGTGGAGAGCCGTAGAGCATGCGGGATATCCGGCGTACATATAGACTAGACCCTTCATTGATTAGATCAGTCATAAAATTCCGGACGGTATCCGGTGCCTGCGTATTGCATCCCCTTTGTACTTTGCACAGTTGTCGAAAGGAGTCCGATCTTGGGGGATGCCTGGAATGCTCCGGCCAGCGTCCTGTCTTGTCTACGTGGTGCAGGGTTATACGAAAGACGAACCTTTGTCCTCTTACGGCGATCGTCGAAAAATATCTTAGGGATGTCATAAGGTTACAATAAAGGTCATGAGAGTTGAAGCGTGACGAGCGTTACGCGATCATGAGCTAGGAAGGTGAACTCGCGTTCCGTGGCAAATGCGATTTCGTATTTTTGCCCGTATGCAGATATCGCGCAATGCATTCGCGATATAATAAGCAATAGCTTTATAAATGACTGATCAAATAATATACCAATCATTCCAAATTTGTCACAATGTCTCTCATTTCTTCATCAAGTTCACGGAACTGTTAAGAAAGAACGAGCCACTTCGTGTATACGGTGTTGCTCTCTGCAATACCGTTCGAAAATATCCGTGAACTTGCGGAAGTAAATTAATATAAAAGTTTGTCGCGAAAATTTTTGAATGTTCGGGGACGCGCGTCGCCGAGAACTTACAGAATACATCGGCGAAATGGACTTACATAACGTAACACTGCGAATGCAAAATGCAGATTCTTACATCGGCATCGTCGATGATAGTTCGATGCGCGCATACACGACGCATACACGCAAGCATCGCATATCTCTTCCACATTCAGGAAATGGATCGAAGTTCCGGGATAAGTGTAGACTTACTCCAAGTGATCTCCTTCGTCTTAGCGTCAAACAGAATTTCTTTCGGCTTCCTGACAAGAGCGAGTACGTCGCGATATCGCCAAAACACAGGATATCGCGATCGATGGTCGAGGCACTGACAATAACCAATTAATGCCGGTCATTAAGCATCAGTGACAGATCGCTCACGCCAAGCGTCCGTGCCAGCTATCGAAATGATATCTGCGCCGTGTATGCATAATTCAACGGGCCGCAATATCGGCTGCATCGTGAAAAATGCACGTCGATCTGTCGCGCGTGGATCGCATGGACAGAAGCGAAATGTGGAGGGAGGTTTGCTTTTTGTTCTGTTTGGGAATTCGGGCGGTCCATCTCGATTATCTACGAGAGCGAGTCAACGTGAGGTATAACGTATCCTAAATATTTCCAGTCTATAGAGACGCTTTAATCCCAAACACGTCTGATTGGAAGATTCTTTTAGCTTTAGTTTATATATAAGAACTAATATAGAATTAGTCTGCTTTTCATGATTTTTTCTTTCTGTGTGATACATAATTCTGCCATTTATATAATTTATATATCAAATTAACAATTCTTTCCATAAAATGTAATCTTATCTCTTCTATAATCTCTTTTTTCTAATAAAAGATTCCCCAGAATGCTATTGATAATTTCTGCAATGAAAACTGAAAAAAAGACATTTTAGGTTTATGTTATGATTTCGATCAGCTACTTCTCGGTCAAATTTTAATCTTTGGATTTTTAAGGAATTTTTCGATTTGCTGCAGTTCGTGTGCAGGGTTAACAATAACAGTCTTGAAATGGTTAAGAAGACGATATTGTTAGTATAGAGAGCGAAGAATATTTTCTATGCGCATAGAATAGATTCAATTGCAAATAAGAGTATCTAACACCCAAAAACACCCTTACTCGAATATAATGTATTTACTTAACTAGGAACAGGGCGTCTTGTTATTACGTGAGCATTTAACGAACTTCTCTCGCTCTTAGGAGAGTAAATTTACGCTCGACATATACATTACTGCTCAAAAGTTTCAGCACACTTTCTGTTTATAGAAATTTTGTAATATGAAGAATAAAATATGAATACACACAGTTTGCATAATACATTTATTAATTTATTATTACATATTTTTATTGAAACTGAGAAAAAGAACTTACTTTTTTAGATTTTTGATTCCTTAAAGTAACCTCCTCGGGCTTTGATAACTTATTGTTTATTAAATAGCTTATTGTTAGTCGCCCACGTGATATTCAAATGTTTATTGGTGTTTAGTGCGAAATTTGAAATTGATCTTTCATTCAATCGATATATATGATATTTGTCGACTTGAGAAATTTATTTATAATTTCCGTTTATAATTATTTTTCAGCACTTCTGAGCGACCTTAATGAATACTTTCGTGACCGAAAATAAAAGAATACACAGTGCGGTCCATAAGTTTTGAGACAAGGTTCGTATAAAATAAAAAACTCACCAGAATAATTTTTAATTTTTTAAATTTAAAATAGGCTCCATTACAGTCAATATACTGTTGAGCTCTCAATTCCAATCGTTGCATCGCCGTTGAAAACTCCTTTTTTGTAATGGTCTTCAGTTGGTTGGTTGCAGTATAGTTTTAATTTTAGAAATGTCGTCGAATCTTTGGCCTTTCAATTGTAATTTTAATTTTGAGAATAAAAAAATCTGGGATGATAAATTAGGTGAGTAGGGTGGGTGATTTAATGTTACAACTTGTTTTTGAGCCAAAAACATGTTTTTGAGCCAAAAACTGTCGTACAATTGCTGCCGAATGAGCTGAGGCGTTGTGCAAAATGAAGAAATCATGTATTGCAAATGCAGAAGGACGAACGCATTGTATCCGCTTAATGAGACGATTCATTACATCGTTGTAATATTCTGCATTTATCTTGATACCTTCTCTGTTCTTTTTTCGAATCTATGACGTGTTCAAAAAACACGTTTCACAAAACAGTAATGTACTCGAGATCAGATAACCGTTGTCAATTCAAATTATATGTATACTTATAGACAAAAGTTATGAGAACATAGTTCAAACGGAAATGATTATATGGCGCTATTAGTATGGCCATAAAAAAACCAGTCTTGCCTAGAACTTATGGACCGCACTGTGTATATCATAACTCTATTTTTTATGTATAAAAAATTGGATTTATTAGCAAAAATATAAGATGTGCTGAAACTTTTAAGCAATAGTGTATATATGTCGAGTGTAATTTTACGATATATACAGCCTTGACCAAAGATATTAAACACATATATTTTTTTCATTTATCTGAAATTCTTTTACCTGTATTGTTTCCTATTGGTTACCGGCATTATATGTACATAAGTATAAAGGGTTCTTGGAATAAAGAATAATTCTCAGCAAGTGCCATAAATCTATTTTTTAGCTTTCAGATAAATGAAAAAATATAGGTGCATAATGCTTTTGACCAAGGCTGCATATATGTATAGGGTGAGTAAAAAGTCACAGACCGGTGAAATATCTCGGAGACAATGGATTTTAGAAAAAAATGTTTTAGACAAAAGTTGTAGGGTTTAAAAAGACACATTTAATGGCAGTATCAGTTTGACCATAAGTGGTGTTGCCAAAGTCAGGTTACGGTTAACTTAATTTTTTTAAATGAAATCACATGATTTTTTTTATATAATATAATTCCTCCAGTTATTTAACATATAAAAGTATTAAGGTAAAGTTTCAAAAAATCAATAGTTTACGAGATATTTTATATTTTATTCTGGCAGATTTTGACATAAAATATAAAATATCTTGTAAACTATTCATTTTTTTGATAATGCGTAGAATGGAATGAATCAATCGATGTGAGGAAAACACATGGTTGGTTTTCAAAAAAATTATGCAATACGAAAATTTGCAATATGAAATTACATATTTTTTTTAAAAGCAACCATTTTCCTCACATCAATTGATTCATCCTACTATTCTACGCATAAAAGTATTAAGGTACAGTATCAAATAATGAATGGTTTACCAGATATTCTATATTTCATGTCAAAATATATCAGAATAAAATATAAAATATCTCGTAAACTATTGATTTTTTGATAACTCTACCTTAATACTTTTATACGCTAAATAACTAGAGAAATTATATTATATAAAAAAATTATGTGATTCCATTTAAAAAAATAAATCAAAGTAAATTATATTTGACGACAACTGGCTAAATTGATTAATTAGAAATATTCTTACTACGTTAGCGACCATGGGTTTTGGTTCTTTCTACGCTAACGTAGTAAGAATATTTCTAATTAATCAATTTAGCCAGTTGTCGTCGAATATAAATTACTTTGATTTGTTATCTATTACTGACGTAAGAGAAAGACGTTATTTGTAGTTTAAAAAAATTAAGTTGACCTTAATCTGACTTTGGCAACACCACTTATGGTCAAACTAATGCTGCCATTAAATGTGTCTTTTTAAACCCTACAACTTTTGTCTGAAATATTTTTTCTAAAATCCATTGTTTTCGAGATATTTCACCGGTCCGGGACTTTTTACTCATCCTGTATACCTACATACACTCAGTTCCAAAAAAAGCGGTGCACTAAAAGTATGGGAAAAATTTACCAAATAATCATAACTTGGTAAATAACGAAGATAAAAATAAATTTAAAAAAGTAAAATAAAGCTTGAAATGTCCACTTTAAGAATATTTGAATGGCAATAATGCTCGGCCATTTTTTTCAAAATGGCGGATGACAAAGTGAGAGGATGCAAAATTGATAATCAAAGGTCCGAGTTTGCGACGGTGCATGGCGTGATTCAGGTATCGCAGCCCAATGAGACAAGATGCACATGAAAGTATAGAATATTATCTTGAAAATGCGTCCTTACCGAGCTCAATGCGATAATTATTCGCTGAATTATTCCAAATTTAATTTTAAAAAACCGTTTTCTCTTTAAATTTGCATACCTGCGATACCTGATTCACGACATGCACCGTCGCAAACTTGGACCTTTGATTATCAATTTTGCATCCTCTCACTTTGTCATCCGCCATTTTGAAAAAAATGGCCGAGCATTATTGCCATTCAAATATTCTTAAAGTGGACATTTCAAGCTTTATTTTACTTTTTTAAATTTATTTTTATCTTCATTATTTACCAAGTTATGATCATTTGAAATTTGGTAAATTTTTCCCATATTTTTAGTGTACCGCTTTTTTGGAATTGAGTGTATATATATATACAGGGTGTCCCATTTTAAAAGATCCACACGATTATCTCTTGAAATATTCATTATTCGGAAAAATGTTTCAAGTAAAATTTACTCTGTTTCGAGGGGGACATCTTATGATGGACACGTTTTTCCTAGGTGGAGGTGTTTCTGAGATTTCAAGGTGACCTTTGTTTTTTTAAATGGAATCACATGATTTTCTTTATATATTATAATT
>NJRP01000183.1:77777-105970 GCA_003063835.1 Aphaenogaster floridana
TACTTTTATGTGCAGAATAACTAAAGGCATTATATTATATTTTAAAAATCATATAATTCCATTTAAAAAATCAAAGGTCACCTTTAAATCTCCGAAACGCCTCCACTTAAAAAAATTTCGTTTGACCTATCTTATGTCCCCCTCGAAGTCACAAAACTTTTGTATGAAACATTTTTCTCTAAAATGCTTTGTTTCCGAGATATTTAGCTGTCTAAGTTAAAATGGGACACCCTTTATATATATATATATATATATATATATATATATATATACATGTGTGTACGTATATATAATCCGTTAAAGTCTTTCCGAATGTCTGACAGCGAGTACGTCTGTAGAACACGCGGGAGAGGGACCGAAGAGTTATCGGATATCCTGCAGTTGACAGATTCCTTAGGAGATTTAACGGTACATTAGCTCCGGGACATCCTATACAGGCCGATAGGGTACCAGGCTCGGCATATTATTCTATGTTTGCGGTATTTGCGTCATGAATCTTCGTCGATCGCACGGGCCAGGCGGCGTCGCGCCGCGCCGCGCCGCGCCGCAACGCAACGCGGCCGTCGGCGTTGGGCGTACATCATCGCCGCCGCTGTGAAATTCGTAAGAACGTCGCCGGGGCACGTACGTCACAGGAATTTATAATAATAATAATCTACGGCGTGCGTGTACGTGCGTGCGAGCGAGTCCGCGCGAGTGGCCATTACGTCAAATAACGAAGATTTATGCCCGCGCCGTGGCGGCGATGTACGCTCGCATAGCTTATGCGGGGCGGGCGCGACGCAACTATATCGAGATACCAGATATTATATGGATCGAGCGTGGCCGGGACTTGAGATGATACATGTGCGTCGATGCCTTGCTTAATCAGATACATTAATTAGCTGGCGTTAATGGACCCAGTTAGATGCGCGGCCACGTGGTATCGCTCCGCCGACCGATCGATAGATCTTCGACGAGCGTTATCGGGCGTCGTATCTCAGCACATCGCGCACACGGATGGCTATATCGACGCGACACGCCGATACATCGTGCGATAAGGCGTACTCTAGGCATTCCCGAAATATTCGACACCGAAGAATTTCAGCGGAGAATTTTATCTTAATTGAATACCTCGATTAATTGGCGTTAATGAAGCCGGTTGCGCCGCGCGAGATCGCGCGGCGCAGCTATCGAGCGACGGATCTTCGACGGGGGTAATTATCGGTCGACGTGCAGTGCCGGCTGCATCCAACACACAATGGCTTTCCCCCTGAGATATTAATACAGTGAGTAATTAATTCGTTCCGCATTCCGCCGAGAGAATAACCTCTCCCGGGTACTCCCAGAAAACTGAAGAATCGCCCAAGGAATTTCGCCGCAAACCACCCCCTAAGCGCCGGCGGGGAGGGGCGGCGTATTGTTAAGGATTACAGATGGGTGACGTTACGTATCGATCGATCGCCATCCGGGCGACGTCTTGGCTCGGCTTTTTTCGCGCGACTACATAATCTATCCAATCTATCACGGCGAATAAATCAAAACGCCCGGCGAGAAATCGAATTCACTTTTGCAGCGCGAATAAATGTCCGGCCCCGGTGGCTGCGATAAATTCATTGACATATTTCATCCGGGGCAGCGACGGCGGCGGCGGCGGCGGCGGCGGCATTCTAGTTTGCGCCGTCCGTCGTGTAATTAAATTACAGCGAGCGGAATCTAAAGTTAGCGAAACGAATTCCGCGAGAGCGCACGTATTGTGCCGATAACACGCCGGCTGACCGATGACGTACGTATCTACTTCCGCCGGGGATAGAGAGACGGGGGACGGTCGCGCCGGATCGAGCCGGTTATAAATCGGCACGATTTTGTTGCCGCGCGAAATAAAGCGCCAATCTTTTACCATATCACGATGGTAGTCGCCAGGTTAATTCGTCGCGTGTGCGGCGCACTAAGCGAAAGTTTCAATCCTGGCGCACAAATACGATCGAAACATCGTAATCGCGTTCGACGTACGCCAATACACGCCCGATGGCAGGCCTTCGTCATTGGATAAAAGACTTTTCATGAAAATTTTAGATGGCAATTTTACAAAATATGTTGAGAATATCCCAAGTAGAACACGAAAGTCATATTGACGTCAAAATGATGCTAAAACGACGCCTTTGACATTTTGAGGTCGTTTAGACGTCATTATGACTTCAAAATGATGTCAAAGGCGTCATTTTAGTATCATTTTGACGTCATCATGACTTTCTGTTCTACTTGGGTACACATAAAAATAGAGTTCTTTACATTTAGCATACCTATTTGTTTGATTAAAATTTATTTTATTGAAATAACATATGTTTAAACGAAATAATATTTTTTTGAATAAAACATTTTTGTTTTTATTCAAGAAAACCCTATTATTTAACAGAAAAGACACTATTATTTCAAGTAATATCTTTCAATGAAATAATATATTATTTGGTTATAATGAATATGTACAATGAAACAAATAATTTCTTTATATAAAAATAGCAAAATACGTTGAAAAGCGTTGTTACATGCAAATATTTGCTTACTTAGAAAAACTATTACATTTTTTGGCTGAAGTTCCGGAAATGGCTACGTCTAACAAGGTGAAGTGAGCAGTGTCTGCCTATATTCAGTACATTTAATTGGATGTGTGTTGTACATACACATCCAATTAAATGAAGTATAATATTATGTAAGAATACAGGGTCGTAAGGCCGATTATTGAGGAGATCGGGATAATTACGAAAGTAGTGGAGCGGCCGTGGATTAGCATGTAGCATGCTAGGTGCTAGGCGTGGAAAGCGAGGGATCCCGAGTTCGAGACGCAGTCGGCTCCGTAATTTTTTCTATCTCCTACAGTTTCAGAAGTGGGATACGAACCCCCACGCCCTCAGAGAATAGTGGATTTAGATCGATGTGAGAAATTGACATTAAAATTCGAATCAACGAGATATGTGTGGATCGGGAAAGCGTTAGTCGCGGAAGATTCTAGAACAGGTTCTAGAAATAAGTTAATTATTTGTGTAAAGCAATAGACATATTTTATGAAACATTGATATTGTTTGAGTAAAACAATAATATTATTGAAGCCAAAGAGAATATGCCTTCTGTTTTAAACAATTTTTTAATCTAAGACGAAGATATATATTCTTTGAAAAATCGAACAATTGTACTTATTGATTGAAACATTAGTTTCTTTGGACCATTCCAAAGATAAAATTTGTTTGGATGCAATAAAATTTATTAAATCCAAAGAACTCTTTTTCTCTGTGTAATAGACTGCGAAATATGATAGAGATTACTCTTGTTTCTCTCAAAAAACGACCCTTCGGAGAATTTCAATTCCATTTTGGACCTACCCTAATTCTTTTGCAAGAGAGACGTTATCTTTTTCTGGCTCGTATTATAATTTTTGACGCCTTCTGTATATCATGTCCGAATAATAAATCACCTGAAACAAAGAGATTCTGAGAAAGCAGACCCAGGCCGAGAGAAAAATCGCCTAATAAGGACGAAATCTCGTCGCCACTTCCCTCTTATCGTTCGATTCATATTCGCGCTAAATAAAAGAGTTTAATATTTCATTCGCATTAGGGTCTCGCGTGGAGTTCACGTGACAAAACTTCGGTCGGTCTTGTAAAGCGCGCGAAATTGCCGCGACGTGTAATTAAGTATTAATCGCGCAATTTCTATTTGAGCGACCTGGATTATTTTGCGCGCGGCTGCGTGTTTATGCCACGTTCGTCTCGCGAAGCCGCATTGTACGACGCGAGAAAATGAGATCGCTTGAAGGAACTTCGCGTGCCCGTCTCGCAAGAAGTATCATGAGAATCCAATACGAGAAGTGTTTTGATGATCCAATACTAAGTTATTACAGAAATTCGCTTTTTTCCGCGGTGGACAGTCAACCGGCGGAAAAAGAGAAAGACAATGTGGCTTTGTGTGTGCATGGCGCTATTCTCATGGCTTCTATTCTCTTAGTGTATTTTATTCATACGACATTGATCAATATATACACTTTTGACAGTACAGTATAAAATAATAATTCATATCTTTTTATTAACAGAGATAAGTTATCTGACATGGGTCGGCGTGTCTTCCCGACTGAAACGACACGTTGTGTCGTCTATTATTGGATAAACAATACCACTGCCCTCATGTCTTCTAAATATTTAAGAGTTCCCTTCAAAGTTTGCGGAGAAAGGAGCGGCGCGTTTCTCGTCGCATTATTCTCGCGTTATGCAAAATTTTATTAATACTGCGTATCACACACGTCTCACTGCGTAATGCTGCGCAATGCGCACATATATAATTTTCTTTCTTTTTTATCTTAATATCTAGAGCAATATTAAACTTACATATGTAAGCCAGTTGTCGACCAGTCGCTCCTGACTAATTACTGTTATCGCTTTTAATCGCTGCGTTCCAGTTTGCAACCTTCCGATTAAGTGCGGCGTTAAATTCAACGAGCGACAGAACGGCAGAATTTTTAGGCTCGTACATTAATTACAGGTTGTTACGTCGCGATGCTTGCCTTGTAATTTGCACGGCACTGACGGAAGCTCGAATTCCTCGCGCAGAACGCAATTATATAAAAATCGAGCAAAGATTCAGTCGTCGGCAATCTTCGCTTTGTAAGTTGGTATCGATTCGTCTAAGGCAACGTACTTCGAGAAGGTTACACGTGATCGCGTTAGAGAGACGCATTGCGGGTCGGTGAATTTTTAAACACGTGTCGTGTCCAGAAAACGCAGTTGGAACACTTCTAAAGAACCTCGAATATTTCGTATTATCAAACTTCGCCGTTAATATTATCTAACAATTTACAATTACGTCCTTTCTTTTGCGTTCCTTTTCCTACACGGAAAAAAAAGAATGTTTATGCCAACCAGATTCTGGTTGGCATAAACATTCTTTTTTTTCCGTGTATGCATTGCTTCGACAATAATTAGAATCATAAATTCATCTCCTCAACGGTTATCTTGTAATAATAATTCTAATTCACCTGACCTTTGGATTTATATAGTGATATTTTTGGAAAATAAACTCATTTTTCTTTGAGTAAAAAATTCTATTCTTTTAAAATTTCCGTTTTCTTCAAAGAGAATATTCTAAAATGATGTATAAAACGTATTACTCTCTTGTATACGTACAAAAAGAATACAACACTTTTCGCACATATGCATAATTTTGGATTGAGCTTTAGTTTGAGTTTTAACGTAGGTGCAAACGCAGTTTGTCCGAGAAAATCTGTGAATTCGTGTGTGCGAACGAGTAACGTAGCTTAAGATTTTAATTCAGTTTCAGCACGTATAATTATGCGCGCGGCAAGAAGCTCCTCCTTCGAGCTCTGCCGTATCCGGGATCTTAAGCCGCTTAGTTAGCTGTAAAATAGCGAGGCTGCAGCCCGGGGGAACAAAGAAAATACGGATTATACGGGAACATTCGACGTTCACGAGACTCGTCCGTTTACCCTGCCAAAAGGGTTATTAAAACCAATATAATCGTGAGTATAATTACGTGAAATTTTGCGCAGTTTTTGAACCTCGACACGAAGATGCGCGTACACGAGTCCACAGTGAAATTTTCATGAAATACATTTTGATGATATCTTTACTGACATATATACTTTATGAAACAAGTAAAATCTATTTTAATATAATGCTGTTTCAACAGAAAGGAATAGGAAAGATTAGCATAACGGCATGGCAATTTCAGTTAAAGCTTTAGCCAGAGACATGCTGCAACGGCAGTTAAATGATAAAGGCGGATTTCGTTGATATTGCATTCATAAAGCGACGAAATGATAAAAAATGCCGTTAATCGTGCTTTAACTTTTCACTGTAATTCAAATCGGTACGCAATCCAATGGAATTCTTTAATATATTTCTCTTAGATTCAAAATTCTATAAAATTAATAATATAATTTCTAATAAATAAATATAATTTCTAATAAATTTAAAAACAAATTTTTATCATTGTCCTTACTCTTACAGTAGACAAGATGTTTAGATACCTCTCGGCATATATTTATTTCATCAGTGTAATTTTTCCATTTTTTCTCTCTTTCGATTTCTTAAAGTAATCTTTTGTCTTTGTTAGAATTTAATTAAGCTCATGTGTATTTAGACTAGTTTTATTAAAATTGTCTTGTTTAATTATTTATCAAATAAGCCCCCTATTAGTATAGACGACCTGTACATATATTATGATTAAGAGAGAGAGAGAGAAGGATGAAGTACTGATCAACTATTAATCCGTGCACGGATTAGCCGTGGATAATTTATGTGCATTAAAGCCACTAAATACTGATGAGCGCACCTGCTATATAAACGGTGGCGTATGTCACTCAGTCGTAAGTTACACACAGACTTAAGGCAGGGCTGCTCGGTTATGCGCGTACGTGCATATGTTCCTACGTATGTAAAGCATTTCGAGTGATTTAGTGTTCGCTGAACTCTACACGGCGAAAGGCATTTTACTTAGAAAATGCAAAAACAGACCAAGGCATATATATCACCGTAATAAATTCCTAGCGAATCGTGTAGCGAAGGTAGCAACATTTCTCGTTAAAATCTAGCAAGAATTTTGAATTATATTTCGTTATCGAATAAAATATACCGTGTAATATATAAATGATCGACGAATTCAAGTGATTTACAAAATCACTTTTTACATCGATGATCAACTATAACTTTTAGACAAGATAGATGAGAGCAAGATAGAAAGTCTTTAACTTAAGATCCCACGTGATTAAAATATTATTTTCGCCCAATCTGCATTTATTCGTTTCTTATAAAATTTATCAATTAATTACGCAACAGACTTTGCTGTTACATTCAAAGCATCTCGAGTTTTATAACCCGTAACGTTTGAAACTAATATCAGATCTATAATCCTTTTTATAACACGTTGAAAAAGCTGTCGAAACTTACTTATGGTGTTGAAGTTAACGCGCGCATACGAAATCGCCTTACAGTCGCCCGGTTCTCCGCCTCCGGCATCTTTATAAAGCCTTGTTTTCTTTTATAGTGCGCGTTGCCGAGATATTAAACGTCGATATGAAGAGTTGAGATCTCGCCGCGCTCGCTCCGAATGCACGGACGTTTCCTCCTACGCGCTGGATTTATGTCCCCTCGTAAACAAAGCGCGCCCCTAAGCTGATTTAACGTCGATCCGCGCATACCGGTGTGTCAGTATCAGTGCCAGAGTGCGGTGGATGCAGTGACACAGAAATTAACTCTA
The DNA here is from genome assembly GCA_003063835.1 of Aphaenogaster floridana. Lineage (NCBI taxonomy): Eukaryota > Metazoa > Arthropoda > Insecta > Hymenoptera > Formicidae > Aphaenogaster > Aphaenogaster floridana. The sequence goes on from NJRP01000183.1 coordinate 85,020, forward strand.
GCGTCTGGTCCGGAGAGACTCTAGATTCGGAGGACAACGTAGCGCATTTCCTATTTCGGCTAAAACCGTCGTTTCTCAGCCGATAGATGTAGGACACGGAGAAATTTCGTATACAAGCTCTGAAATCTATGCTGAAGATTCAAAAAGAACGAAGAATCGTTCTCTAAACGTGAATTTAGAAAAGCTTTCATTATGGTTCATAAGTAATTGTACACTAAAAAAAAATTCTTGGTAAACTTGTAAGATGCATTTAGTAATACTTTTTTTGAAGTATTTGATTATTATTACCGATTATAATAATAATAACAAAACATTTTGTAATAATTATAAACATTTGTAATAATTATAAAAGAGCAAATTTTGTTTAGTTTAACCAACTAAATTATGTAATACTTGTTATACGTTTAGTTGAAACTATTTCACCAAGGTGCTTGGTAGCATTAACCATAGCCTGGATTTTTATAACCAAGCCTTTCTTTCAATGTACAAATTGGTCTTTTGCAAATGTATATTAAAATTTTGAGCATACATTCCGAAACGTTTACGAAATATGCCGAAAAGATTTTATGTAGCTCCTATATATTTTGAGTAAAAGTAATCATCGATTTAAAAAAATACATATTTTATGAATCCAGATATGAGCACTGATGGTGGACTGTCACGAATAATAATCCGAGAATAGTTTAAGCTTAATTAGAGCGTCAATGTAGATTATGGCGAGTGACGGGAAATGCGGGAGATATGTGTGTATATGTGTAACAGATACTCACACTTTATGTCCAAGTTCAGTGGATTGCTCTCGCCGTCGCCCTCTTGATTATTGCCGATGCACGTGTAAATCCCAGCTCGACTGCGAGTGACACTTTGCAGCACCAGGCTCTGATTACTTATTATCGTTCCGGTCGCCCTGTTGTGATACAGCGGATTGCCCTGCGAATGCGAAATCAAACGAGGCCACGTTGCGCTTACTCGAATACTGTGAACAAACCCGCGAACGCGGCTCAGAGTGCAAGTAATAATAGACTACTTAAGCTTGCAAGAGATATTTGGCAAACCGGAAATCGAAGGAAGAGAAAAAATACATTTGAAAGAAGAGAAAAACAGATTAGAACAATTTTCCTTTCCTGAGAAAAAATTCAGCCGGCAACACAATGTAAAATAATAAATAACTAAGTACTACAAAGTGTGTATAGCTAAATTATACACTTGCTACGCGCAATATTAACGTTGCAAAAAAAATGCGAGTGGAGTTTTTCGCATCGGCTAAGCTATAATAAATCCCGCATGAGAAATTCGCGACGAGGAACGCTGACAGTTTTTCGATCTCTCGCGTTCCCTCGTCGCATGTGCGACTTTCGAGACTGCGAAAGCGGCTTTGAGTTTTCGCGAAACAAATTTCGAGTCTTTGAATCGAGGGAATTGATTGGGATTTGCGTTTTGCGGTGTTTCCGCTTATACGACATTCGTTCGCGATAAGAGCCATCGAAATTGGCTCGGACGGATATCAAAAGTCCGAAAAGCCCCGCAATAACTTTAACGTTATAACAACATATATATTCCCCTTCGAAATATTACCCTTTTATCTTTGACTCAGCTTGGAAACACATTCGTCAGCGATAAATCTAAACTTGTTACAAATATTTCTAGATTTGTTGTTTTATTTCTTTTTAAGCAAATTTTTTTCTTGATAAATAATGTCTTAATAAGTAATGTCAATTAATAACTTTTAAATTATAATCTTTTTATATAAATAAACATATCTCTAATATATTCGTCACTGCAATCATGCTAATTGCTCGTTATTTATCTATTATTTACTTATGTTATAAGTAAATTTTCTACTTACTAAGATATAGATCTGTTTAATTACTAAGATACATAATGTTAATAATTAAGGAATCTTAAAAAATAGTAACGTTTAAATAAATTCGCTTAAAAAAGGATTTAAAAATTCGTTCGAAAAAAATTTTCCCATTTTTAAATTTAATAACTATTAAATACCGCGAATGTGTATTTCAATGGCAGTAAAAGCTAGATTTTGTATCCTAGGATTAAAAATAAATTTTGGATGATTGAATGCAATTGCTTCCCGGCCGTTTAATTGCGACAGGAGATATCTTGATTTATATCTATGATTCATGCTGTGCCATCAGTTCCAAATCAATCGCGCCTATGACTTTATCGTGGATAAAGACAAAACGTTCAAAACGAATGAAGGGATTAAAACACATTCGGGCATTGACGGATGGCATTCTTATTAATCGCTGATAAAATGCTCCGATTTATATCTGCAGTTCGATCCACGCTGTTATATCCGTCCCATATCAATCATGCGAATCATCCTAATAGCGAAGAAAAACATTGCGTACTCAAGCGGCTTAGAATAAATTCGGACAAAGCGACGTGATGCCGATGAATTACCACTCGTCTGGATATTCCGATATTCGCTTCGCGCGATTCGTGTTGGGAATCTCGTATCAAACACGCGGATTATTCCGATATTAGTAAAGGAAAATCGTGTTTTTATGCGCGCAGTATTTGCCTGTTAATTAATTTTTGGAGAATCGATACTACAGCATCTCTAATATTATTTTTTGTCTCCTAATTTAGAATAGAACGAAAAATATTAATAAAATGATTCCAGAACAAACTTAACACATTAGAAATCACGGCTAAATTTTGTTAAAAATATGATACAGAAAATATTTTATAAGTCGCATTTGGTTACGTCTCTGATTTGCTCGATAATATTTTTTTTAAATTTCAAAACTTGGACTTCAGCGTTTCTTAATCAGAAACATAAAAATCATTGACAATCAATTCGTGTTAGAACATTAAAAGTTGTGTTGTCTCGATAATGGTCTAATTTGAGACAAGGGAAATCACACGTCTTTCCTTAAAACGCAAGGTGGCAGCGAGAAGGTTTCGGTTGTGAGAAAATTTCTAAAGCCCGACTGCTCTCCGAAGATTAATTACTGTACGAGGAAAGTCCGCTTTATATGCGTCCTGCGCAGTGTCTCGGTGATACGAATCCGAGATCAAACGCGCGAGTTTTCGGACGGAAGTTCGTGTGACACAGGTGCGCGGCCGTCGTTCCCTTATCTCGACGCGATTAAGCTTCGTCGGCTTATATTATCGATTTGTGAACGGGATTCGTTATCTGCGCCCGGTGCGGTGCGCGCGGTGTGTGGACTCACGTTATGGCGCCAGGAAACCTTGTAAACCCAGGGATTGGACTTGATGTTGCACTCGAAGTAAACGTCGATACCCTCCCGAATAGCGCTCGAATTCAAATTGCTGCCAAGCTCGAGGGTAACCACAGGCTCGTCTGAAAACAGAATCGACATCAAAGCTGAAGCGCGCGAAATGTGCCAATATGAGAGACGCCGCTTTAATTACAGTAATCAACGTTATTAGTACTTAGATATTGGTCTAGAGAAGAAGATAAGACAAAAACGCGAAAAGTGAACGTCTGGATAAGAAAGGGTCTGGATAAGAAATTAAAACCTTTTTAGGCGCATTTTGATGCTAAACATATCGACTCGCCAATCGATAAAATATTATCTTTTTGATTTATCTTATATGTAAATTATACCGAGTTTACAGCACACACGATTTGACGTTTGCTTCTCTCTTTGTTTTGCCTCAAATTCAGAGCTAAATATTTCTGAATCTTTGCATGTATGATTTAAGTAATAGATAAAAAATTGTAAAAAAGAACCGTTAAAAGATTGGTTTATCGCTCAACAATGACTATTTCTTTTCAAAATATTTGAAACGGTTTCGTTAATAATACAATTTCGCGGCGCGGATACACTTTTCGACATCCTCGTAAATAAATGGTCCACCGCATCGAGTGCTGGCGCATGTTCCCATTGAGAGACCGTCGTCCGGTATCCGTTTCGCGGTATTATCTTCATGAAAGAAAAAAAGAAGATCACACAGCCGTATTGAACGTTACTTATGATTTCTTTCGCAGCAACGCTGCCGCGAATCCGATAATACCGATTCGCCGATTCGCGCTCACAATAAACGCAGTAAGAGTAAATTTCCTCGCCGTTTCCCAGCATCGCCCGCCCTGTGGAATTATTGGCGGACGCGACTAATGGAAAAAACCGTGGAAAGACGAGGAAATGGGGCTGCCAAGGTAGTCGAAGTGGTGGAATACGCGGCGCGTAATCGGACTGAATCTTCAGCGCGGCGGATCGGCATGTGCCGTTAATTTCCACGTGGAGCCTCTCCCTCTCGCTCCCAAATGCTCCCCGTATCTCGTTCTCTCTCTCTCGCTCGGACCGGTTAGGAGAAAACTTTTATATTGGACAGTGAAATCACGGCGTTAATCCTGGCCGGCTGCAGCGTCGGACTGCGACGCTTCGCGGCGATTCGTCCTGCAACTTTGCGTATTAATGGCGTTGAAAAGTTGCACCGGGGGTGCAATTTGGACTACGGCGCGGACGGCATCGACATTCGCCGACGACACGACCTTAGGGCCCACGCCGATCTCCCCCACGAGTCGATAAATTTAAAAGAATGCATTCAACAGAAAACTGTCGAATGTGTAAACGTTCCGGTTGTCGATAACGATGGCGATCGCGAAATTAACAACAAGGACGTTGATTGAAAATATTCTTCTTTTTATTTATTTATTAAAGATGCTTTTTGATATTAGCGCCCCGCACATACCTACTCTCTCCTCTTTCTTTCTAATACTTTTACTCAAAATGTAAAAAAGTTATATGGAATTATTTAACATTTAAGAAAGTAATTTATGTACTTTAATTTTAGTACGTAATTTCCCCGAACAATTTATCGTTTCTAATTACTTTCCTAGAAAGTAAATAGTTGTAACAATATTTTTTAATAAAGTGCAAGTTTATTCTCTTATTAAAACGAACCTAATCCTGTATAATGGTATGCTTATCCATTATATTGTGTTAATAACCACAAATTTTCTCTCATCGAATTCGGATTCTTGGCATTTAAATCCTAAATCAATGCTAATGTTAAATTGAAGCAAAATTATATATTTATACTTTTGAATCTTAAACTATAAATTTCCTTCAATTCTTGATATTAAAATATTTTAATAATTTTTCATGGACGAAAAAGCAGCTCAACCAGGAAATCTATTGCTATCCGGGCTTCAGCGTTACGATGTTTAAAATGAAGTAACGTAACCGCCACGATGGTAGCTAGACTTGATCCCAACGGTAAATGTTGTTGCGTTTTACGCAAACAATCCGCTGATAGCAACGAAGATCGAAAGTACAAAGAACGGTTTAGAGAAGTAAATTCTCGATTGAAATTTTAATGTTGACTTTATAGAGCGTATGTACGACGGCATGCATGCGCAGTGTGCTTGTAAAAATATTACATTGATGGAAGTTTCTACTGTGCGGTCGCATACGCGACGTGAAATTGCGGGGACACCCCGGTGCGTTTCTGTGAAAACACTCACGGTATATATTGAGCTTCCATCCTTCCTCCATCTCCGAGTCCGGAATATCTGGCACGCTGGCGCGACAGTAGAGGAACTTTCCGGCGTCTTCGATACTCGGCATGAATGTGAGGACGCTGGTTGTTACGTTGCCGTCGGGACTCGTCTGCCGGCGAGATTTCATGAATTTAAAACAGTTTACCGAATAATTTAATAATCGCGGTACGCGTATACACTACGAATCACCGTCGTGATCGGATTAGAGCCGCTAGATGACAATGATTACGCCGATATTGGACCTATAGTCAATTATGGCGCCAATATTCGCATCTCTAAGTTTTCAATTGTTACAACGGACAAATATATAAATGATGTGATGTTTTTGAAGCATCTATTTTAGAAAATACCGAAATAAATTAAAACAAATACATTAATTTTAATGATACAATTGAACAAAAAATAAATTGCGTAACAAATTTTGACTTCTAACAATAGATAATAATACAAAATTTCTTTTATTTTTTGCAGTTTTGTATTCTGTTTTGTTAGTAAATATTAATAAATAATTGGGCTTATGCAGTTTATAACGGGCAATATATCGCAAAATTTTGTAAACATTTCATTCGTTGCTTGAGGTAGCTTTTCGCGTACATAATGGGTTAATTCATAAATAAGTTCCGTCTAACAAACTGTGTTTTTATTATATTTGTTTTATTATATTTAAAAAATGTTACAATAAATTTTAATTTGTTCTGTATATTCTCCATTATATTAAATACAATTTGTTCCCATTTAGACAGTAATTTGTTAATTCTTTCCTCAAAGAATTTGGGGGGTTTTGATACAAAAAAGGTTTTCACAAATTCATCGAACTCAGCATTATTATAATTTTTTTCCATTTAATAAATTTTGGAATGACCTAAACAGATGAAAATCTGATGGGGCAAAGTTTGGAGAATAAGGAGGGTGAGGTAGAACTGAACCACAAAAGCTCCAAGTTCCAGAATTTTTTTGGATTCTTCTAGCCGTATATGGTCGGGCGTTATCGTGTAGTAAAATCACATTGTTGCGATTGATGAGGGCTCGTCGCCTTTCTTGCAACTTTTCTTGTATTTCGTAAATGATAAATGACTCTTAACTACTTGCAATATAGATAAAATAATTACATACTGTGGATAATACTGGTTTCTCAGAAGTGATTTAGTAATTATCTATAGCGAAACTTATTTATGAATCAACCCAATATTAACTCAATCGTATCAATTTTCGAAAAATGAGAGAATAAATTTAAAAAATAATCGCAGAAACGTTAGGAGGGTTCTCGTGACAAATGTGTCACGTGTGATTTATGGGAGTGCATTAAATCGCCGACAGACTATTTTAAATCGTACCGTCTCCCGTGCAAATCGCAGTATCATGTTCCCTTTGGACCATGTGATCGTCGGGCTCGGTCTGGCTCCGACAACCTCGCAACCTATCTCGTAGGTCTTGCCGGCGCTAAGTGGACGGTTCTCTCCTTGAATCCGGACCCAGAGCGGTTTCACTGTAAAAGAGTGTGTCACACTCGGATTTAAGCACCCATCGATCCGCGCACGGGTCGAAGCTAATAGAAATTTCTTCGGTAAAGACTAAATCCACTGACGCGCTTCCTAAGTAAATTGTAACAATCGACACGCGACGATTTTCAAGCAGCGATTTAACATGGTGATTGTACTAAATTAATAATTATAAGAGCGCACTTTTTCGGAAGTCTATCTTCACTACATCATTTTATGACGTAATAAATTAATTATGTATGTCTCTTTTTTCCTTTTTAATACTAATTTGCTATATTTATTACGATAGATAATAATAATGTATTAATAATATTATCATATTATCGCGAGATTTACAGTTATTCAATTATTAATAGAAATAATAATATATTATGCTGTTTATATTCTTTTCCAAAAATAAAATGTAATAGAATTTATTAAATCAAATTGTTATTTCTTTTCACTTGTTTTTTATATCGCAACCGCAAGATCCCTCTTTGATACTCACAATTCATATCAAGTGACACCGAACTTGATATCGGTGTCACCATGTTGTTGTTCGTGGCTTGGCACGTCAGAAATGCACGCAAATGTTCACGGCCTAACTTTTCCAATTGCAGCACGTTCCGGACCCTTTTAGCATCCATGGTCTCGTAGCTGTTGTCCAGTAGAGAAGTCCCCTGCCACCATGTCACTCGTGGTTGCGGTCGCCCTGAAGAAACATAAGGGTCCAGAGTGGCGAATACACGTCGGCGCTACGTTGCGCTAATGGCACCCACTCGGCGTGTAATCACATCTCGACTTAACGCAACATTATGGACAGAAATATAAATTGAAATCTTTATAGTGACGTGAAAATCACCGTGGAATTTCTAGAAGAGGTAATTGAAATTTTTCAAAATAGTGTAGTAAACAACGTAGTTGCATATTAATCTTTTTGAAAATAATCATCTTTTAAACATACATTTTTTTACGCTATTGTCGAAAAAATTTGGTTGCTATTCATTTTGGTAAAAAAAATTATTTCAGATTTAAGAAAGAAATGTACATATATCGCGCCCCGTTTGCCTATCATTGTGCGTTCTAGTAGTCTAGTGCGTGTACAGAGACTATTTTCATTATTCAAAGATAAAATAATTTAGTGATATTTTAGTTTAATCTTTTTAAATGTGAAAAATAAAATATTTTATTTTTATTTGATAACGTAAAACTATATGCTTCTTTCTTCGTAAAATCGTTGCAAAAAATCCACTCTTTATTTATTTCATAAAATTTTAAATTTATTGTAAAAAGTTAAATTCTTCAATAATAAAAAAGGTAATTCGATAAACGTGAGTAATCAAATAAAAGTAAATAGTCAAATAAATTTTGTATAGATTAATCTGTTTTATCAGAACAAAATAAGTTTAAACAAATCTATTTTTCTGAGAAAATATTTTGCTAACAAATAATGCTAAAATTATACTTTTAAATGCGAAGAAAATATCCCTTCAAAAAATACGTGAAAAAAACGCATAAAATATTACTACAATAGAAAAGAGCTTACTCAGATTACATAAATAGTAAAAACTTAACAGATTACATAAATAGTAAATTTTATAAATTTTTTTAAAGCAGTAAAATTCTATTGATATTCGCTGAGCAACGATTAAAGACGATTCACAAAATTTCCTACATCACTAAGGTACTGTGCCTTTTATTTTTACTCTTCCACTATTCGATATTTATACTTTGTTTTACATTACTCCGAAGGCGTTACCGCTATTGTTCGAAATTCAAAACGCGGAGCCATATAATACATTCGCATGTCAAAGAAATCGAGCCGCATTTATTTTCCGTAACTCAAGTAGTGCAAGTCGAGGCAATGACATGGCGCCTGAGCGTTATAGAAGGCGAATGCACCGGAAGTGCATCGACGCGTCATGCACTTACCACCGGCGGCGACACACGTGATATTGAGAGACGCTCCTTCGCTGTACGGGCCAAGGATGTAATGGGGAATATGAGACCTTCCGTCTTCGTCTAATATGCTAAGCTGCTCCGGCGGTACTGTAATAATTTTCACATGCAAGAAGCTCTTCATTTTTCCTCTTATTTGGAGTGTCTGCGAGAACGCGAACAAGGGGATTGGGGACGAATCAATTTGCGCAACGATGTATCAATTCTATAATGTCACTTAAGAAGATGAAACGCTACTACAGCTCCAATTACGGCGATGTTAACAAATCTCCATTTGACGCAAATAAGAAGATGAATGACGAGGATTAGAGCGAGACATCTTTAGAAACATTAAATTGAAAACGTCAGAAAGTTAATATGTTAAAGAAAATACGCGCTTTATACAGGGTGTATTTGAAATAAGTGCAGATTTTTTGTGGGATGATAGATGGGATATAGACGAACATTTTTTGTTAATAAATACATGGTCTGCGATGCGTCGCTACCCCGCTATGTGATGCCAAAGTTGGTAATACGCGTTGGAAGTAGGCAGCTTGCCATACACAGGAGCACAGTGAGCTGCTTACCTCCCAGGCGCGTTCAATATTTCAAATGCAGTTCATTGGGCTGGCAAAAAATTATATTTAGAAGAAAAAAACATTCTTTAATTAGATCACATCTTACAGGAATTGCTGGAATTGGCCTCCGTTCATTTCATTACATAACATTGCCGTACAAGACTGTACAGGAAAAACCACGCAACATGTTTACAAACGCACCTGGGAGGTAAGCAGCTCACTGTGCTCCTGTGTGTGGCAAGCTGCCTACTTCCAACGCGTAACTTTGGCATCACATAGCGGGGTAGCGACGCATCGCAGACCATGTATTTATTAACAAAAAATGTTCGTCTACAATATCCCCTCCATCATCCCACAAAAAATCTGCACTTATTTCAAATACACCCTGTATACCACAGATGCTTTTAAAGATATCTTTAAACTGACACGAAAGCTGCTCTATAGTCTATAGCGTGTTTTTAAATCTGTTAAATTTGAATCCAGAATCTCTGAAAAATCTCTGAATTTAAAATGGCACTTTTTAATCTGATGGAATTAAATAAAGAACGCGAAAAATCCTAATATAAATGTACGTCAGGCGCAAAAATTGCAAGTATGCGGACGGCGTACAGATATTCTTGCTAGCACGCAAAGTGTTAATGAAGTCGAGAGAATGGCGGTAATTATTGTTATCAATTTCTTTCTGATCTCATCTTCGTAATAGCGCCATGTTTTCCACAGAAAAGAATTTAGATAAAACTGTGCTTTTTAGACACGCTTATCCCTTAATATAAAACAATTTTATATATAAAAGGACAAGAAAAAAACCTGAACAATAAAACAGACTTGCAACCGTCATAGATATTAGTTACTTTTTTAAAAATTGACTTGAGAAATGAATTGTTTGTGCACAGAATATTTTCATAAAATATATCTATCTTTCCCGATCGAAGTCCCAAGTTAGGCTCTCGCAAGTGTATATTATAATCGACATTAATCTCACGCAGGAAAAAAAATTCGCCATACCACTAATAACGTTAATACTTGGCGTCGGCGTGCGAGTGCCGGCGCGAAGCACGAGGTGAATCAATTTGCGCGATGATGTATCAGTCTGCGCCGTCACGTACCGTCTTTACCATTAACGGGGGTGTTATTTTCTAAGATAAAAAATAAATTTTAATGTACCGGTATGGCGGAAGGGCTCGGTGTCTATCCACTCGGTATTATCGGCCACGGTCACGTAACCGTTCTTCCATTAGGGGAAACGTAACTCCAACGCGGTGCAAAAGAAAAAGTCAAATGCAGCCGGTGCACTGTTTTGAGAGCGGGCGCGCGAAGCGGTCGGATACTTTGGCTATTCGACGATAACGGTGTCGATTACATTAGATACGACACAGTGAGAACAAATATCAAATTGATCAACGTAACTTTGGGATGTGCCGTAAGATCTTTCTCTTTAGAATTCAATTATCATAAATTTTCAACGATTATCGCGGTGAATTATGCTCGAAAGGTTTCGTTGATTATAAGTCATAAAAGGAAAGTCTCTATGGTTTGATGTCTGACTAAATTTGCTTCATGTTCCGTCACAATCCGGAATTTCCTGACATTGAATTTTTGAATTATTCATTTCTGAATTATCAAGCGATTTGAAAATGGTAATTTGTTTTATTGTCGTTGTGCGATTTAAGCCTTTCAAGATATTGTGGACGCATATTGTGATACAAATCACAAATCTATAATGCCAAAAATATAATAATTCAAAAATTGTCATATATATATGTATATATAATTATATAAATATAATAAATATAATATAAATAATTTCTTTTTCGACTGACGGACCTTAAATGTTAGAGAAAATATCTGCTGTTTTACAGAATTGCTGATATGCTTTTAGTGTTGCTTTTAGTGTTAGACTAGAATTATCCGTGCAATTTGTGACTGATTCATTAATAATAAATTACAATGAATAAAAATATATATTATTAATATCGAAAAAATTATATTTTTGGATTAGTGAAAAAATGTATATGAGACGTCCAAAATTTAGTTTAGTCGGCGCGTGCAATACACAGTTACTGTTTATAAGAAAAATCAAGATTGCGTTTCTCACGTGTAGCGAAAGCGTTTCCTAATGTTTTTAAATTGCTTATTTAGACTGCTCGTTACTAGAATTATCAGATACATTTGGAAATAAGGAGTATAGGAGTAATACGTATTCAAAGGAACACGCGCCGCGGCCCTGAGAAAGTTACAAAGGAACGTGCCTCGCTTCCCTTTATCGTCGAGCGCATCTTATATTCAGGTCAATGCGGAATATCGTTTAGGAACTCACTGATGACCGTTAGATTGACTTTGCTGTTGCGCGTCGGCGACTGCTTGAAGTCGACTCTGCATCTGTAAACAGCTGCGTCGCTCTCGCGGACCTTTTCCAGAGTGAGTTTCGCCGGGGTTTCGGAATGCTGAAAGAAGGCGCGTCCTTCTAGGCTATGATCTTGCCAGTGATTCCCTTGATCTGGGCTGTCCCTCCCTCTCGTGTCGAAGCTGCAACAAAAATTAAATTAAATTTTATCAGACGATGCGTTTATTTCGGAATATACTTTGTAAATTACTTAAAAAGTCAATAGTAGAGGAAAGCGGGGTATAATGGGATATGGTCGATATCTCTTTACAGAGATGCTGCCAATAAAATGTATGGAAATTATTACTCTTAAATGTCCCTACCCGCGTGTTGTTATCACTTTCCATATTATTTTTAGCTGAAAGATGCTAGAAATTATTTAATGCGTTCGCTATGCTCTCCGCAACTGAGTTACAGTTTCTTTGAGTCATTTACATATGGTAGCAAAGATAAAATTCTATTTTTTATTACCGTAAGTATATTTATACGTTATTAAATGATCTTTTCTTGTCAATTTAAGTAAAGTGTCTGTGCAAATATCGATTATCTCTGTGATGATTTATATTACCTAAAGTAAACTTATACACTTCAGGGCATAACGGGACAAATGTTTTATTTTTCCCTTTCATATGATATATCAGTATATATGTTATGTTGTGCAATATATTGTACCAAAAATTATTACACCACATTTTCATTTCCATTTACCTATATTGTAATAATATTTATTTATATTTTAATGAGAAAAATGTAGGTATACTATAATAAGAAAAGTGTAATAATTATTATTAATTGAAAGCGTAATAATACATTTTTACATATATTGCGTGTTGTAAAAAATCATTTCTAAGAAGTTTTGGACATTAATATTTGAGAAATAAACAAGTTTCATAAGGTAACCCATTATGCCCCGCATAAAATCGATACTAAGATTAACTCACGTTTTCGAAAAACAATAATTTCGTCCTTTCAAACTATTCTTTTGTAGTAAAACTTGTTTTTTCCTTATAGTGGATATTTCAAAAAATATTTTAGTGCCAAACAAAGATCATTTATTTATTTTTAACGCGTTGTAAACTTGTATAAACCTTAGCGTTCCCGTTATGCCCCGGGTTCCCCTATATAATTTGTTTTAATATTTTAAGATATTGATGGAGAATAGGACGATTGGGTTTTATGGAGATTGTTGGAACTATCGCGACAATATAATATATATTACAGAGATACGCGATAAAATGCAGAATTATCACGCAGTAATAGCGATTAGCTCAAATACAATATATTGTATTTATAATTTCGCGTTAAAGAACAATCGGAAGTTCGTCTATAAAAAGCTGTAAATAAGAAAAGCTCCCGCGCCTCTTATTTTCTCTTCTTTTTCCTTCAATACTCACTAATGCGCGTCATCGTGTTTCTCGGACAGGCGAACGTATAGAGAGAAACTTTTATATTACCCCTATTAAACTCTCACGAGACGGTCAATCGAGAAAAATGCCCCGACGTGGCGCAGTTACCGAAGAAAAGTACAGAGTCACGCAGGATTCTCGTAGCACTTTGCCCTCTAATATCGGCCCTTTTACGCCAGCGCGCTACCCTCGCAGAATTTCTATCGGCGAGAGGCGAACAGAAACGAAGCTAACTGAATTTATGCGGCGTCGTTGCTACAAAGAAATTTCCCAAAGAAATTTGCGACGGATCGGGGCCATAATGAAATTCCTCGGTAACTTTTCAGAACTCATTATTGTGCTTGAGCGAAATTTTCGACGAAGCTTGGATCCGGCATATTTAACATTAAAAAAGTAATTTTTCTTCGAATAACGCATCGTTACTACCTGTACATTGCGTGCACATACCGCATGTAGGATATCCCGGATTTCAATTTCAATTTAAAGGTTTTTGAATTTCTTCTTTATTAAAATATTATGAATAACTTTTTAGTTTCAATGAATGTTGAATAAACGATTGGTTCATAACTCGAGAACTAAATTTTCAGAGCTTAATCAAATAACAAAATCTTAATGTCTACTTAAAATGAAATTCTTACATTTAAGAATTTTAATTCGAGATATAATTGTGCCAACATATTTAATTGTTAAAATATCATGATGTGTGATAGTCTTCTGATATCTTCTTTAAGAAAAACCATCAAATCATCTACCGTTAAAATCAGACTTGGTGTTCCAAAAATATTATAGATGAAAGCCTTGAAAACAATTTTAATTTAAAATAGTTAAGCTAATTGTTGCTAATTTATTCCTTTAATTCTCCTGAATTAGAATCGCACCGCAAGGAGATCTAAAGCGAATGCGATATGTACTCGAGGTAATAATTAACCGCCATAATTTCCTTATCTCCTCGAACGTATACGCTTCTAATGCGCAGTACAGTCCTGGGTGCATCTCCAGCAGTTTCTGCGATTCTGTCAGCGTTATTATACCATGGCGTCAGTTGTATGCCATGGCATTCCGTTATCACGGAACTTTTAAGCGTGCTGTGGCAGACATTGTCTGCATATCGGCGGTCATATTTTCCTTGAGATTTTGAACCGTCTACGTTCATGCTGCAAATGTGCATGAGTTTTGTGCAGTATCTAATTAGTTCTCTACTAAATCGAAAAAATTGGACCTATTTATAATTGGACCAATTAATAGAATATTGCAAAAAAAATATTTTTTAAATTGTATAATATCGCAATAGAGAATATTTTCTGTATTGATAATATTTTACAGATTAACGATATTATAATAATAATAATAAACAAATTATTATTATCACAGAATATATTGAAAAAAAAAGATAAAGTCGACAGTTTTGAATTTGATAGATTTTGTTTATCATATCTTACGCGTTAAATTTAATAAATTTAAAAAAAATTATTATAAAGCTATTTTTGGGAGAGATCAACTTTCACTGAAATTTTAAGAAATTCTAATTGCGTTTTCCTGAGAGAATAAAACGATACCTGTAAATGCTACTGCATACATTTTTCATCCTGAAAAGAAGAATCGATGTAACCAAAATAGTTACGAATCTCAGCTTGTATCGAAAGTATTGAATTGATTTCACTCGAGGTGTGACGAATGTTGCTCGCTCGCGTTGCACCTGCTCAGGTGCGGGTGCATCTTGAAGCCGGAGAAAGGTTTGCGCGCGGAACGATATATGTGCGAAGCAGTTTTCTGAAACCGGTCCTTGGAGGACGTTCGTACTTTTATATGACTCGCGCCGGTCCGCCAAGGCGAGTTACATCGTCAGTCGAGCGTGTGAACGCTCTCGCTTGTCCGAACGATTTTCTGCGTCTTCGATTTTCTGAAGTGCCTTGCCCAGGCTTTTGCTAAACGGTCGAGCGATAAATTACGTTAATCAAAAGGGACACCGGGCGTCGCGATGAAACGACATAGGGGATATATACAGGGTATATTCGCTAATGAAGTGTCGTTATCATCGCTTTTATTTTCAACTTGAGCCGCGTCAATTTCATTCCAATTTCATATATGTTATTTCTGGAATTATTGCTGCTTCAAAGAAGTGCCTTTATCGAATTTTGAAGACTAATTACGGCGCGATAAAAGAAAGATGTGGAAGAAAAAGGATACAACATATATTTAAAAGGAGCCGCAGATATTTTCAGTTTTATTGCTTATTTAGAGTATTGGATTTATCGCATGTCATATAGATATCGTTTTATTTAAGTAGACATTAAATGCAAATTACTTAATATAAAATATAATTTATAACTACAATCTAACAAATGCAATTAATCATGAATATTATTATTCGACATCGTTTACAAACGCGTTTATCTCTCACGTAGACGTTTCAACAGCAACGAATAGAGTAATCGTATGTCGGACAGGCAAGTACAAAGGATTACTACATTGCAAGCAGATGAGAGATGCGCATCACGTGCAGAACGTGTCACGCTTTTGCATTTCCTTTGTCAATGTTGTAGCATCGCTTTGACTGGCCTCCGAACTATTATCGGTAATCTTCCTTAATTACTTGCCAGGAGGAAGTCGACCACACTTTGAGAATAGAAACTCGTTACGAAACGCGACTTTTCATGATTACATCATTCTATTACAGAGCGTCTTAAAATTGTCGGAACTTCTCTTATTAGCAGATTTTTCGATTAATTTAGACTTGCTTTCTTTGATTCCAAGAAACGTTGCGCAAAACATTTTTTAGATGAATACAATCGGTCTAATATTACGTGCAATTTTAAGATTTGGTTCTTAGTTTAATATTAAACTTGGAAAAGATCATTGAAAGAGATAAAACCCAATCAAATTTTCATAGTTCGGACATTCATGAAAGGAGTAGCTAATAATTTTGGGATATAAATTCGTTAGTATGATATGTATCAGATTTGGCAAAATTCCACATTTTTTTAGATAAAGTCCATGCCAATGATAAAAACCGATATTTTCTGGAAAAAACCGGCAAAAACTAGTGTTTTATATTAAGAACAATAAAATAAATAGAAAACCTTTTTATCGATATTCTAATTCATAGACGGTTCGAGGTCTGTAGCTCTAATTTTGCATTTACATAACTGTCCGGCGAGTCCAGCGTCAATTAAGATATTTTCCACAATTTTTATCCAAAATAAAATCTGTAATAGATTAGGAATCAATGTAGGAAATAAATTAGTTTTTTTGTTACAAGATGTTAATTGATAAACGCGAATCAGATCTATATTGGTAAAAATTTTTAATTCTGTTACTTTTATGTTTTTCTCATTAAAGTACAAATTAATATAAAATTTAGTAACATTTATAGTTTATTTCAAAGTTTTCGTTTTAAAAATATATTTCACATATTAATTTTGTTGAATATTGTCAGTAAATTATACTACGTATATAAGGTTTGATGATCCGAGTTAATTTGCTGATTGGTCGCTTTTCACATTGCATATTCGTTCGTGTTGTAGCCACAGATTCTGGTGAAACACTTAATCTTAAGTCGAATATCAATTAAAGGAAAAGTTGAGGTCATTTATATTCTAACGACCAATCACCTAAATCGGCACCTTACGATTAACCCCTTCCCGGTTTTTTTTCCTTGTATTACGTACTTGTTTTCTTCACCTATCTCAAACAAATTTGAATTTTAAAAACTTTATTATTATATTGGATTCGTTTTTTTTTAACCATAGTGATTTATAGTATAAGTTAATAATTAAAGCAAAAATATCTTTTTGTATAAAGTTATATAAATATATTTTAGTATTACATTTCTTTTAGTATTACATTTTTATAGTTTTTATCCGTTTATTTCATTGGATAAAGTTCGAGACAGTAAAAACCGGAATTTACCATGGTTTTTCCCACCCACTGGATTTTTCCGACCAACCCTGGAATTTTCCGACCTATATACATACACACGACTTATATCCATTCTATTCGTCGTAATTTAATTCGCTCGCCGATGACGAGCTTCGAGTCGTGACAGCCCGAAGAAGAAGAAACAGACGAAGATAGATCAATTCGCGCGAGGATCGGGGTGCGGACGTATCAAAAAACAAGGCCGCCGCGGCGCGACGGGACACTTCGTCACGGGGAATACTTTCAACTTAATAAAACCGCGAAAGTGCCGGCGGGATAACGCGATAGATACGCTGTTCCGCGCCAGAAGAAATAATATCGTATCCATAATTTCACCCCGGGATACCTTTAAGCCGGCGCGGCGCTACAATTCATATATCAGAGTCGCTGGGAGAGGCGGCGTGCCCGCGAGAGGAGAGGAGAATGAAGCGGCAGAGGAAGAGGGACGTGGAGGAAGACGGGGAAGAAATAAAGGGTGGCGGCCAATTCACTATATGGACGACCCTGGAGGGAACACTCCGGCGCGGGATAGACGTACACTAATGTAAGTGTGTCATGAGGTTGGGTTGCCACCGATCCTCTATGCGAGCGCGGGAAAATATGGGATTCCTGGCTTCGCCTCGTTTCTATGCATAAACCGCGATATCAACTCGCGGAATAAGAGAATCGGGCGGGACCACCGCTCGAAGGAAAGAAGAAGCGGAGAATGCGAGCGTACCGTAATCCGGCGGTTTTTCCCCGCGATCGAGAAGCCGCCCCGATCCGAACAACGAGATTAAGAGCTATGGCACACAAAAAAACGTACTCGATAAGACTTAAACTTAAGCGAATCGACCAATCACAATTGAGACTTAAAAACGCCATCTTAAAATTCAAAACTTATGATTGGTCGATTCGCTTCAGTTTAAGTTTTACTGCGTACGTTTTTTGTGTGCCATGGCCCTAAAAGTCTTCGCTTAAGTTTAAGTCTTATTGAGTACGATGACTGCATAATTGATGGATCATTTGGCGACTCTTTATTTTACATCTGTACGTGATCTGAAGATGGCTCAAAATTGAGCCGAAACATGTAACTTAATATTATATAATATTTTTTATTTAATTAATGTGAGTACCACTCATTTTCATTTTATCTTTGCGCACCTTCATCCGCGCTTTGACTCTTATATGCCTTTGTTTTATTTTGTTATTTATATTGTCAAGAGTCTTTTTATTATTTATTTTTATTGAGTACGCTTTTTTGTGTGCCATGGCTTTTATAGGGCCATGGCACACAAAAAAACGTACTCAATAAGACTTAAACTTAAGCGAATCGACCAATCACAATCGAGACTTAAGAACGCCATCTTAAAATTCAAAACTTATGATTGGTCGATTCGCTTAAGGTAGTTGTTTCCCAACTATGCTAGTCAAAATTAGACTTGATCAATAAAGTTCAATAGACGATGAATTCTTTTATATGAAATTCAAGAACAGATTTTTAAACACTATTATTGCTTCTCTTAAAATATTAAAAACCGACAAAATAAAAAAGAGTTACAGAAAATAAAATAGTATTCTGAATTGCGTAGTGCTCGCAGAGCGTAAATATTATCGCAGCGCGACACCAAATTTCTCTAACTAAGTATGACGTTGTCACATCCGCAAAGCATAATCGCGCACGAAAAAGCCAACCTAACCAAATTTTTCTGGATTTATCATACTCTGATATCGTACGGTCAGTGTCGTTGAAACTTAAACATGCACTTCTTTAAAAATTCAATTACTTTTGCTCTATTTTTTGTTTTAATCCTTATTTTAGATTTTTTGCTACTACATGGTGGCCACTAAAATGAGCGAAAAAAATTCCCTGACTCTTCCCTGAGTTTTTCTGACGAAATTATAATTTTTCCCTAACTAAAATTCAAATTAATAGTCAAGTGCCAATACGAATAACTAATTAATGAAGCTCCGAATTAATCGGTATTCAAAAACATGTTTACGATTTGCTTAATGGTGATAGAAAATTGTACTTATACAACTAAGCCACAAAGATTAACAGGATTAATTTATTTAAAAATTTTGTTGCATTATAAACAGCAAACATTACTCACATTTGGTCAATAGTTTTATTAAAATTTTCTTGTATTAGATCCATCTACAAACGTACATATTAACTAGATAGAATATCTTTCATAGGAACTAAAAAACTTAAACAACAGCAAGGAACTTTGGAACTTTGGAATAAGCACTAGCGCAAAAGCGCTGCGCAGTGCACAGCACTCATTAAAGAGATGTACCCGGGAAGCGATTTTTCTTTTACCGAATTTATAAAAATGCCGCTTGCGTATACGAAATATTTCGACGTAAATGTACTTCAATTTTCAACATTTCATTTTGATTAATTAAGAATTCCCACCATGTGAGAAAAAATTATTTTTTGAACTTTAATTATAGAAGAAGCTTTGTCTCTTTTTGTTTCCCTGACCAATTTTTTAAAAAATCCCTGACTTTTCCGTGACCATTTTTTAAATTCTCTGACATTTCTCTGATTTCCAGGTTTTCCCTGACCAGTACTACCATGTACTAACGAATACATGTCCAAGTATTAGTTTTTCTACCTCAGCGGCCATAAGCGCAATGTTAAATATCGAGAAAAACAATCAATTTTAAGGGATCATATCTCGGAAACTATACGGTAAATCGAACCCAAATTTAACACACATACGTATTAATATCTAAATTAGTTTTGCTGCAAGTTTAAAGAAAATCTGTATCATCATTATTTTTAACTACCTAACTACCTTAAGTTTAAGTTTTACTGCGTACGTTTTTTTGTGTGCCATGGCCCTAACTCTTTTCCCGTTCTCTCTCTCTCTCTGTCTTTCAATTCTAACCAGAGTACACATTAAATCGCAGTTCAAACGACGTGTCTTGATACGCTTGTTAAACTTAAATTAGTTTATTTATTACCGTTTGACTCCCTCTCGATTTTATTACTTTGCACAAGCAAACGCAGCGATTTAATCAAATTACGTAATAATTGTGTTTCCTTCTTCGCTGCGTATTAATTCTCGTGCGCGTGATTTTGTGCAGACGCATCGATTGTGCGCATCGGTTGCCAAGCAACGAATACATTATCAAGATCGAGCATTGTATGCGTGCTGCAACGGGATAATTTCGGCTATCTAGCATGCTTAATGCATTACTCTGCCATTTAGTTAATAACTGAACTAAAGCAACGCAACGTGGTGAACGAGCCGCGCGCGATTTTCCTCCGAAAACGCGCGGGCACATCCGGTTTGTAAACTTCAAACGCGATGCGTAAATCCGCTGGCAAATATAATAAGCCGACAATCCGCCGGTGAAGTTAGCAGTGCCGGCTGATTACGTTCCGTGCCGTGTAATTTACAAATTAATTGTGTCAGTCATCGCAAAACACGCATGCGTCAAGCAATTTGCCCAGTTTGTGCTCGCGGGAAGAACTCGTGTACGCGGGTATGGATGTTAAGCGGTGTCTACAATTTTAAGTCGCAAGACTTAAGAAATCGACCAATCACAATCAAAATTTTACTTTTAGAATGCTCGACTGTGATTGGTCGATATGCTTAAGTCTTACGACTTAAATCTCGTTGTAGACACCGCTTTATGTGAGAGCTCTCTTTTTTCTTCCCCTCCCCCCCTCTCTCTCTCTCTCTCTCTGTCTCTAATTGCAATGCGTGCATTCACCGGGCGAATTTCTGCGTAAGTTAATCGCGCGGTTAAGCCGGCTCGTAA
>NJRP01000183.1:106070-120444 GCA_003063835.1 Aphaenogaster floridana
AACTTAAACAACAGCAAGGAACTTTGGAACTTTGGAATAAGCACTAGCGCAAAAGCGCTGCGCAGTGCACAGCACTCATTAAAGAGATGTACCCGGGAAGCGATTTTTCTTTTACCGAATTTATAAAAATGCCGCTTGCGTATACGAAATATTTCGACGTAAATGTACTTCAATTTTCAACATTTTATTTTGATTAATTAAGAATTCCCACCATGTGAGAAAAAATTATTTTTTGAACTTTAATTATAGAAGAAGCTTTGTCTCTTTTTGTTTCCCTGACCAATTTTTTAAAAAATCCCTGACTTTTCCGTGACCATTTTTTAAATTCTCTGACATTTCTCTGATTTCCAGGTTTTCCCTGACCAGTACTACCATGTACTAACGAATACATGTCCAAGTATTAGTTTTTCTACCTCAGCGGCCATAAGCGCAATGTTAAATATCGAGAAAAACAATCAATTTTAAGGGATCATATCTCGGAAACTATACGGTAAATCGAACCCAAATTTAACACACATACGTATTAATATCTAAATTAGTTTTGCTGCAAGTTTAAAGAAAATCTGTATCATCATTATTTTTAACTACCTAACTACCTTAAGTTTAAGTTTTACTGCGTACGTTTTTTTGTGTGCCATGGCCCTAACTCTTTTCCCGTTCTCTCTCTCTCTCTGTCTTTCAATTCTAACCAGAGTACACATTAAATCGCAGTTCAAACGACGTGTCTTGATACGCTTGTTAAACTTAAATTAGTTTATTTATTACCGTTTGACTCCCTCTCGATTTTATTACTTTGCACAAGCAAACGCAGCGATTTAATCAAATTACGTAATAATTGTGTTTCCTTCTTCGCTGCGTATTAATTCTCGTGCGCGTGATTTTGTGCAGACGCATCGATTGTGCGCATCGGTTGCCAAGCAACGAATACATTATCAAGATCGAGCATTGTATGCGTGCTGCAACGGGATAATTTCGGCTATCTAGCATGCTTAATGCATTACTCTGCCATTTAGTTAATAACTGAACTAAAGCAACGCAACGTGGTGAACGAGCCGCGCGCGATTTTCCTCCGAAAACGCGCGGGCACATCCGGTTTGTAAACTTCAAACGCGATGCGTAAATCCGCTGGCAAATATAATAAGCCGACAATCCGCCGGTGAAGTTAGCAGTGCCGGCTGATTACGTTCCGTGCCGTGTAATTTACAAATTAATTGTGTCAGTCATCGCAAAACACGCATGCGTCAAGCAATTTGCCCAGTTTGTGCTCGCGGGAAGAACTCGTGTACGCGGGTATGGATGTTAAGCGGTGTCTACAATTTTAAGTCGCAAGACTTAAGAAATCGACCAATCACAATCAAAATTTTACTTTTAGAATGCTCGACTGTGATTGGTCGATATGCTTAAGTCTTACGACTTAAATCTCGTTGTAGACACCGCTTTATGTGAGAGCTCTCTTTTTTCTTCCCCTCCCCCCTCTCTCTCTCTCTCTCTCTCTCTCTGTCTCTAATTGCAATGCGTGCATTCACCGGGCGAATTTCTGCGTAAGTTAATCGCGCGGTTAAGCCGGCTCGTAAAATTCAGACGCGAGAATTCGCAGTCGTCGTATTTCCTACAATTGTGCTTCGTTACGAGGATATAATACGTGGCGGCACTTAAAATCTCCGATGTTGGAATCGCAGTCGAAATTGCAGCCGCGACGGCGTCGCGGATTAATTAATCCTCCGAGTACAATTGGCATACGTTAATTTTTTCCTTTGACGTACCTCAGCAAACTAATATCGAGCTGTCGGGAGAGAACTCTTCAGCGAATTACAGACGTAAGACGCTTAACGGGAAAGTTTTTTCATTTCAATGAAAACAATCTCCTGTAATGCGGCAGTAGTTCTCGGAAAAGAGGTTCAACACGGTAGAAGTGGATTAAACATCTATAGGATATCCATTTTCATCGCGTTATCGTTGCCGTTTTTACCTGCTATTTTGCCTATTTGATAAATTTATAATAAATTAATTTTACGTGTTTTCCAATAACAAGCGTATTATGGGAAAAAAAATCTTTTAAAACGTTAAAAAGATTTGGAAATATTTAAGTCAACAGAACAATGCGCTACATAAATTTTAATATAAATATTGTCATAAAACAGAACTGACCTAGAAATGATGGCATGCTTTTGTTATTAAAAATATATCATAAAACGCATTTTAAAGAGAGAGAATTTTTGAGACTTTTTAAAAATTATACGAAACGTCAAAATTCGTATAATAAATCGCTGCGGAGAGCCGATATGCAAAATTTAATAAAAATATTATACGGCGGGAATATTTTTATACAAACATGAAAATAAATTCTGCATGCATATCGAATGATTTAAAACACTGTCGAATTACTGTAATCGGGGAAGGCGTTATTTACATATGAAAAACATCATAATGGAAAGAGTAACAATACAGTTGAAATCAAACGCAACAATTACAGAATTCGTAGTAATATCGTAGCGGTTTCAAATTTTCTTTACATGAAATTCGTACGATATGCAACCAAATCTAATTAGACTAACTGTAAATACAACTTGATAGCGGTACCATTAACAATGATCAAATTGCCAGAATCGTTTACGTCGGTCGTTTGATCGACGACCACATTACCGGCCAATTAACATATCTCTCAGATGCAATTCACTTTGATTTAATGAACGTCGAAGGGTACTAACTAGAACATCGAGCGATTTTCCTGCAGTTCTCTGATATGTCACTTTCGCGGCGCGGAATGTAAATTATGCCTGTCTTTCTGTTTGAGAGGCATTTCCATTTGCGCGAATTAAGTCCAACGCGGAACAAACGGAAGAAGTTCGTTTTCTCAGCTGACTCGAGTATATCCCGCGCATAATCAGGGCCCCGGCTCAAGAAATTGATAAATCTCATTCCAAAATAATTACCGTTGCAATTATCTCGCCAGAAATATTATTTATGCCATTCTTCGGGCACCATACACTAAATTGTTTCATTATAAAATTATTTCGTCGTTATAACTTCAAACAGCAAAAAGCGTTTAAACGTTTCGTTAAATAAATTAATCTATACATCATATATTTACATAATATACATTTACAAATTTGAGAGCAATATATAGTTAATTTTATGAATCGGAAGTAAGTTTCGAGAAAATTTCCATTTATGATTTCCATTTTTAATTATTTGTTATACAAATGAACAAAGCTGCTATGAGAAAATAGCATTACACGCGTAAAACCGTATACTTACCATTTGCACGTATCATTTGCATACGTTGATAAATGAAAAGAAATAGAATTTTGTGATTCATAATTACTATTCTACGTGTGTCGTAATGCATCTCATATTACTATGTATAATTTGTCTTTCATATATATATATCATACGTGACGTTATCATTCCACATACCATAAGCGCTGCATTGCAATGTTAAATATGTACGAGAGAATTATTATGTTAGATACCTAAGTCAGTATGAAGCATATTATACATATGTATGCGGGCTGTAAAAATTGACAAAAGGTGGACGCAGCTTTTATTTACAGTAAAAATTTGAGATCAACTTTTGTCAACGAAAACATCGAGATGATATTTTTCGTTATAAATCAGTCAAAATAACGGAAATTCTTCCTTTTGTTTATGGAAGATAAAAAATTTAGATAGTAAAATTTTTCGCAACAAATTCTTTACATTATAATTAATTCTACTCTCTTTAGAAAAGACCAAAACCCATGGTCGAAAAAGCGTCGCGATTCGCGATATATTAATTTAAATTAAGAACTGGCCAGTTGAGTCGAAATAAAAATCTCTTCTGTGGTTTGATATTTACTGGCGAATAATATCCTATCTCTTGTTTATATAAAATTTAGTTTAATCCAGTGTGATATATTAAACTTTTGAAATAACCGATACAGCAAAAGTATTTAGAAATGGGAAACTTAAATCCTTTATGCTAATTTCACCCGAAGTTAGATATCAAAATACAAAATCTGCAAATAACTCACAGCGTCACAAACGCTGTTGTAATAATAATGAGTACGCGGCTATGCGGTTTTGTATTCGGAAAGCGGGAACGATATTGCACGCGATCAACATAAGACGGGACGGGAGAAAGAGAGAGAGAAAGAGACAGAGCGAAAGAGAGAAAGGTGGAGAAATGGAAGAAGAATTTACCTGTATATCGGTGCGTCCGCCTCCTCCTTGTACCAAATAACTAGGTGCAGCTTGTCCCCCAGGAGCGGCGGTTTCACGTCGCATGGTAGCTGAGCAATTCCGCCTGCCACTGCTTCTGCATCTGTCATTGTCACTGTAATGACAAAGTCGGGTCGAGAGTCAGGCCAAGATCATATAACCGGAAAAACGTGGTCGGAATACACGCGGACTGCGGAGTGCGACTAATCTGCCCCGTATTAATGGCTCGATTCGCGCCCGGTGATTTCACTCCCTTACGGCGAAGTTTAATCCACGACGACGACAACGTCGCGTCCTCGAGTTCACGAGATCGCTCGTGCGCGATTTCCTTCTAAGCCGCGGATCTTCTCGAAGGGTATCTCCGATATTTTTCCAGACTGTACTCTCTGCTCGCGATTCACGAGGGAGCGTCCCAGGAGTGAACATTTCTTTTCACTTCAAATCGGCATATATCTGTAGTAGAGTATGCGGAAATATGAGAGACGTATTTCCTTGTTTCGCTGATAAACGGTTTAAAAGGACAAAACATCCCTTCGAAGTTTACTGACTAAAGAATTCTTTATTTCACAATAGAATCTAAACTTTGATATTTGTTACGTTGAAACATATCTTCGAGAAAAGTTATTTCATTTTTAGCGTAGGAATTGTTATAGCAATAAAAAATTATTTTTAATTTTTATCAAAACAATTTTTGGATGTCTGAACAGCGTGTAGAAAGTAGAACAAATTTTTAGGTTGCTATCGCATAATTGTACATTGGAAGTTTTAAATAATTTTGGTCTAAAATATTTTCTGATACAAGAAGTAATTTAGTTTTTTTTAATTCTAGCTTTTAAATCTTAAAGAAATATTACATAAAGTTGTTTATCAATAAAGGACTATTCCATACTCTTTATAGATATATACCGATTTAAAATAAAACGTTTGCTTTCTTGTTGTGAAATCTCAACCAATTCCGTTAATAAGCAAAATTATGTTTATAGCTAGGTTTGTAACAATTTTTAGGAATAAAAAAATAGATCGCATGGAATTTTATACGAATATTATGTGATTGTTTATTTAAACTTGAACAAAAAATTTATATAAAATTGTTTGAACTGTAATGCATGAAACATGACAAAAGAACCCTCCTCAAATCCAAGCAAAAATTAAAATTTTAGTTATTTATGATAATTGTCTGCTTAAGATTCTACTTTAATCTTAAAGAGATAATTCGATAGTCAGAAGATGAAGATTTGATGGTCAACGTCTTTCCATTTAATAATCATAACATTGACGATCATACCGTGTAATAGAACAAAAGACTGTATAACTTCCGGCATATAATAACGTCAATTATAATAACAATGGGACAATAATTTCTACGGAAACGCAGAGCGCGTTCGAGGGCTGAGAAAGATAATGTAATTAAGCTCATTAATCAAATGTAATGTAACCAATTAATCATGATATTTTAAGCGAAGTTGGCTCAAGACGTGATCTGAATGTATAATTTTAACCAATAATTAAATTCAAACAGAAAACAGATACCATGCGCGACATAGCAGCAGATTCGCTTTTGGCAACCTTGTAAAATATCTCGTAACAATTCGTTTCAATTATCAGCGCATTATTATATCATTATACGATGTGTTATAAATTTTAGTGTTTTGTTTTGTGTAACATATGTTTTGTGTAACATATGTATGTAAATCTTTTTAAATCTTAAAGAGAGATGGCTGTCTGCCTCATGTGAGATATAAGCATGATATAAGAGAAGAAACGCTAATTTAGATGAATATTAAATCACCATTTTACGCTTCGATTAAACAATCTTCTTTGATTTTCAAAAATGTGCGCGCGCATCTCCCGCTTTATGTATAATTTTAATTTTTAAGCGAATCAAATTCAAAATATTTATATCCTCATCTTTTGCGATTATAGCACGATTACCGCTGAAATTCTGCCGAAAATGCTTAATGATCTGGATGTTCAGTAGAGCGAGCGCTCAGTACCTTTTGAATAGTGACCATGGCATCTGGTTATAATTAATGCACGATCAATTAATTTCGTCCCTTGTTTTACGCCGTCAACGACAAATTTACCGGATCATCGTCGCGTGGCCAGCGAATTTACGCGTTTTATCGTACGCCCGTAAAGCCGAATGCACGCGAATCTATTTGGAGCTTCCATAATTGGTGGCCGATATGACGCGGACGAAATCGCAGCGATAATTGGCGCTCACGAGTCCCGTTGGATGGGTATAATCACGTGTTCGAATATATTACGGCCATGGCAGAGTTTCTTCCTAAAATTGAATGCGCGTGTGCGAAGTTCAATATCCATGTTTTCGTTACGTATTCAGCGCTAAATGCTACCACCCTTTCTGTTTTTGAGCTTTATTTATCGAACATGGAGAACGCATTAAACGCACATATTGGAATGAGTATAAAATGAGCGCCACGTCGGGTCGCTAATGTGCAGTGCATTCGGGTCGCGCTTTTAATTCTTTTTTTTTCTAACTTGACATCAAACGTTGTTTACGTTATGCTTTATTATATCGAGAGTATAAAAGAAAAACATCTGATAAGTTCATCCTTTTGTTATTGGATTTTAATATGTCCGGTCATGATGTATTAAAATATAGTATAATATAGATTACAAATTAAAAGCAGATAGACTCTATATCTTTAAAGGGAAAAAGAATTTGACAAATCTATAATTTATGAAATTAAAAATTAATAAACTATTCCAGCTTGCTTTTAAAATATTCAGTCAGCGTGCCAAGCAAACTCTTTCCTTCTTTCTCTATCTCTTTTTCTCTCTCATTCTCTGTGTTGTTGTTATTCAAAACTTGATTTTTAAATGTAATGTCCAGGACGACATTTCGAGACAACGGCAGGCTATTTATTGCAAATGCTGGGCCAAGCGCGGTTGCAGGATCACGATCTCCATTTTAAATGTAATCCCGCAAAAGTATATACGGTTGCGGTGGTATCGATAATGGTAACTGTAATCAAGCGGGAAGATGAAATTTGACCGATCAATTTTGAGGACGGCTGTATTAATAAAATCGATGCTGCGGCCGCGGCTGCGGTGCGCCTGCGACATTTCCGACGCCGGAGATACTCTTTTAATTGAATTTTTATCCTTTTTTCCTGCGGATCCGATAGCGGGACGCGGTCACATTTGAATACATAATTGGCAGCTTTTTTGCCCCGCTTGCCAGTTTGATCTGACCATCTCTTCGCTTTGTCTTATATTTGTGTATTTCCTTCCGAGCCGTCGACGAATAAAATGCGATTTAATTCCGGTTTAAAATGAGAAAAGCGACACACGAATATAAAACCGCTGTGAAACATTAATGAAAATGTCGATATTGATATGCACTCGCAGCAACTCGTCGCATCTTTTATTTATTTACGTTTCTCTTTGTGAGTATTGATCACTGGGCATATATAGAATGAACATATATCAATCCCTGTACCTTTGAAATATAAAGCATATATATAGCTATTCCAAACAATTTTCTTTATGCTCTATAGAGAATTGTTTTTGGGAAACTAAAATTAATATATATGATATGAAATTATTCCATAAAATAATTTTGCTAACATAAAATGATTCGACAAAAACCGTCAGAGGACAAACAATTTTTGAACAATATAATATAAATACATTGTTAAACGTTGGAAATTAAAATAGCTTAAAAATAAACGTAAGAAATGTATTTACTGCACACTATTGTGTTTTGATATTTACTATTACTAATGTACATATATTATTATGATAATTATTACTCAGATATTAATTTTATTTGAAAATATTATTCAAAATTTGCAGTTGTTAGCAAATTTTTAGTTATTGAAATTCTTGATATACTATTGTAAATATAATATTATAAAACAAGAATTTAAATACAGCATGAATACGATTTAGTACGATTTAACACGATATAAATATAACATAAATACAATATGAATTTTATGTAAAATATATGTATATAACTATTATTATAATTAAAATACACGATATCGCAGAATATGAAAATCACAAAATTAATATTTCTCTCTCTCTCTCTCTTACAAAAATCGCTAATTCGCGGAATACTGGGAATTATTACAAAACGTTCTGCCTCGTCGCGAATTTTCCGCAACACACCGGTTTCAAATTGGAGTACAGTCCTTTTCTATACATTCGGCGAGTAGGAATGTTCCATTCTCTGAGTACGGGAAACGCGACGCGATGACGCAACTTTCGCACAGAGGCTTTTACCGCGCCGCAAACAACCGTTTTCATTTAGCTTTCCCGCGACGCTAAGTGAATTTTGCCGGACGCCTTTCTTCCGTGCTCTTCATACATATGTTCGAGCTTGTGAGTCCCGTTATAAAGTCCGGTTGAATTGAATCCCTGCTTTTCATGAAACCCACCGGCCGATTCGAAGCGTTTGCAAAAAGGAAAAGGCCAAATATAAAAAAAAGCATGTATCGTGTATCGTCGTGGTTGCGTAATTCCGAAGGAAAAACTGGACGTTAATTATTGCCATCGGCGGCAAAATATTTTCCCGCGGTTATTCCCGTCGCAATAATAGAGTGCTTTCGCTCGCGTGTTATTGGAGTCGCAGCGTGCAAGGGGCAAGGGGTAGGGCGTGTATTTGGTGAAGTTTGTTGCAAGTACGCGTGTAGATAGATGCGATGTAAATGCCGAGTGTACTCGATGATTTTGCGTGCCGTGGTAAAGCAAGTTTAACATCGCCACAAACGATGTTTGACCGAAAATATAATGCGCGTTTTGGATTTTCGTGAAATTCCACGCAGAAATTTAAACGTAAAAATATTCGTTCTTAAATACAGGATGCACCATACACGGAAAGAACGGTTTTGCTGAAGTATCTAAAAATTTAGTCAGATACAGATCAGAAAATAATTATATTGGATTATTCAAAATAATTATGTAGGACGTTCAAGCATAATAATAATGCTACAAAAAGTTTTGACATCCTAGCAAACAGCTTGAGCGTCCTACATAATTATTTTGGATGGTCCAATATAATTATTTTCTGATCTGTATCTGACTAAATTTTTAGATACTTTAGCAAAACCGTTCTTTCCGTGTACGTTTTGCGCTATCGATTCGTGCGGTAAGATCTTTCAAATTAAGATGTCCGAACATGGGCGCCCATGAGGGGGGGCAAGGAGGGGCATATGCCCCCCTGGATTTTAATTTTTTCAATTTAGAATGATTTTATGATTGACAACCAGATAATTGTTATTTGAAATTTATACACTTAAAAATAAAAATCTACATAAATATTTCTATAAAAAATGTTATTTGAAAATATTAAATAACGTTCGTTTAGCAGAGCCTTACAAAAATAGTACCCCTAAGTGTATTTAAACTCTGCCCCTCCTTGAAAAAAGTTGTAAAGGCGCCCATGTGTCCGAACCAACTCTTTCCCAAGATTAAAAATTATTTGAGATTATAGTAATAATAAATGATAATTATGGATAATCCGTTCTGAGTAGAAGAGCGAGGATTCTGAGATCTGCCGCGGATTGATGTATAAAAAAAGCACCGAAAATTTGTATTATAATAAATATTCAATGCACCTTCACGATAAGCTCTTTGTCCGCGTACAGCTATTACTGGCGCACTCCCGATTCCAGCCATTCTTTTATCACGGATTCCGCCATTTTTATTTGCCGCTTCGCCTCAACTGAAAAGAATCCTCTCCTGCGTGCAGAGCGTGCCGTTACACAACTCGATATGCACTCCAATTACAACGCGGCGCATCTCGCAACTCGGGTTGCGGCGCGATAAAGAGAGCAAGGGGTGATTGCTGATACAACACCGGGCACCCTTCCGTACTCCGCCAGTCCCCGTTCCATCTCGCGCAAAATAGTCTCATTGTCTCTCGCGTCCGATTGTCCCGACATTCTCCTTTCCGGGCGCGTGCATATGGTTGCGTCGGAAAATGAAAAAGAAAAGAAGCTCGTCGGACCTAACTCCCCGCTGTTCAACCCTTTTCACCCGCGGTTCGCCCCCTCTGAAAGTTTCTTCGGGCGATGCAACACAACGTGCCATATGCCATTAACCGACTGCATTCATCGTCGTCACCCCAGGTGTGTCCGTTCGCTGATGCATCGCACTCCGTGGATCCACCTCGTGACTTCATTATCCACTTAACACCACGTTCGTTTTTCCTTTCCCTCTGTCCTTCTCTCAGTGTATTTTTACACCAGGCGCTTGGCTCGTCTCGTTCGGTGCCATATAATTACGTAACACGGGATGACCCGCGTAATGCGACGTGAGAACGAGGCGGCTACGTTTACAGATGAGAAATGTGCGATGAGATTGCGCGTCGGGAAACATTGAGATCTACGATAAATCCGCATTAGTTGTGTCATTAGAAGCGGATTGGACTCCTTCTCTTCAAGAGATCAATTTGCATCTATCTTCGCTTCCCGGGCGTTGTGCTATCGATCGACAAATACGGATGATTTCGAAAGCAACACATTCAAAATTAAACATCTTTAAAAATAAATATCTTTAGAAATAAAATAGCTTTGTAATGCAAGTATCTTAATCAAATATCAGAGATGGCAAAGTTGGTATGCTAATACGATATGATTAGTTCTACGATAACATAGAGCTATCTGCACTGCACTATCTCGGATGTAATTGAATAAAATTGAGAATCGCAGTCTCATTTTGACATGACGGAATTCATGAGCTGTAATAGAATATAACAAACGGTATATACGTGTCGCCTAAGACCTCGCGAGCGTGCCTACACCACCGAAAGGGTTAAGCCGGTCTCAGGAAGCGCTCTGTATACCAAGAGTCACTGATGGTTAACGTAATACGAACATGGCATCCTTCTCTGTACACACACGTATATGTTATCCGTGGAAACTACGCGCTGATTACAGCAGGCGCGCAAGCACATGCGTGCGTGCGTGCATGCGTGTGTGCGTGCGTACGCACCCTCAGTCGCTGTCGGGCACTCCAGGCGCAGACGGAGAAACAGGCGGTGCCGTCGAGAGATACGTGAAACCCGGCAGTGTGAGGAGAAATGAATTCATATTTACGGAAGCTGCATGCATATGCGGAGCTTTAAGGTAGCTTCGCGCGATGCGGGGAGATACGAGAGGTTCCCATTCAGCCTGCGATTCCGCCGTGAATTACGTCGGCGAATAAAGAACGAGATATCCGCGATCGCGAATCGACCTGTTTCCGTCGCGTCGTTGCGATCAACGCTACGATGCACCGATCTCGATTGCACACCGCGTATATATTCGTGGTTCTCGAAAAATAACGGGCCACGTTCGCATTGTCTCCGACTTTTTTTTGGAATTGCTGTCAGTTAAATTCGGAATACGAAATGCCTCAGAAAAATATACATAGCGATAACGCGGAACTCTGCATCGAACTTCAGTTGTACATCTTCTGAAGTTCGACTGAACGCTATCTTTGTCACAATATTTGAATTTTAACAACGAAGATCTTAATAACATTTTGGTATAGGATTGAAATTTCTATCACGAACATCGTAGCTCTTTTGAGAAAGCTTAATATGCGGCAAAAGATGGCAATTGAAATGGCAGCTGGTGTTTATGTTGATAAAAGCTAAGTTAGAAGGTAATGTGTACAATCGTAGCTGGCAGTTCTAGAAAGATAAACTCGGGATACGATGTAAAAACTAGCTCGGGGTAATTTAATTAATTCCCTTGGTAGTAGGTAAGGTTAAAGTAATTAAAATTTACAAATTGAAAAGATTAATTAAGCGAAGGAACTAAGTGATTATTACTTCCAGGCTTCCTTTCGAACTTCCATGTCGGGCGGAAGAAATATCTATTATATTTCGTCGTGGGCGCGTATGTGCATAATTAATGCAAACGAGGATCCTCCCTTATCAGGATACCACGCACGACTCGGTCCTAATTAATATCAAGGCCGCTTCTGGAGAGGCAACGACGAAGGGCTTTTAATCCGTAGTCTGTATCAGAGGCGATGCCGTGCACCGGCCGTGCAAGACAACTGAAGATTACTCGTTGCATTATTACGGCTGCTCTTTTTAAGGGCTGCCTCTTTTAAAAGCTGCGAA
The DNA here is from genome assembly GCA_003063835.1 of Aphaenogaster floridana. Classification (NCBI taxonomy): domain Eukaryota; kingdom Metazoa; phylum Arthropoda; class Insecta; order Hymenoptera; family Formicidae; genus Aphaenogaster; species Aphaenogaster floridana. Next base: position 118,357 of record NJRP01000183.1, read on the forward strand.
TTCTGGAGAAACTATTCATCGCCGAGCGAAAAATAATGCGCGAATTTTTTCCTAAGGGCGCTTCAAAGAAAATTATAAAGCGTGATTCAATGCGATCACGAATAATTAATTACAAACAATATTCGTATTATCTCCTTATGCACAGGTTTCAAGAATAAGCTTTGCATGTTGGCTTCCGATATCGCAGATGTTTTTTATGATGAAATTATTATAGACAGTGTTTACAACATGCCCAGTTGATAGTTTTGCCTCTTTAAACAAGCTGCTATAGTCGATATTATATTGCACAAGATATAAATTTCGCTCGAATAAAAGAAAAATGTTAATAGATTGAGAAAGAAGGGAAAGACTTTTCATTACATAAAGTTAAATGTAAACATATCACGGAATATTGCAGAATAATGAAACAACGGATTTCACTTATCAGTAACTGAGAAGGGCAACTCTGTATTAAACTCTCAAGATATATATCGCAGATCGTTTACGAAACAAATAAAAAAAGAAACAACATGCATTACAAAAGATATAGATTTTGTACGAAGTATATTGTGACCTCGTGAGTTGTTTGCAACTGTTTTATACATTGCTAATAATAAATTTTAATAACTGCATCACATTTTTCACGATAATAAATCGATATCCAATATGACCTACTCCTTAGTTCCTCCACATTCTTCCCTATTGAACAGAATCTACAATAATATTGATACGAAATAAACTGTAATGAATTCACGCGTTATGCATAATTAATCTTAAATAATTTATGAATGTTTTGCGCGTTTATGTATGCGTAAAAAGTATTTCTTTCAAGTTAATTTTGACAAGCAAATGATGTATAATCATACACCGTGATATATAATCCGTTAATTACGCATATGATCAAGTAACTCCGTTTGCTACTACATCCTTCTTACATATGCAGATTTAATCTTGACTTAGCGGCGAGATTACAAGATTTGTCGTCGTGATAAACTAGTTACTCTCGATGAAGAGCCGAAACGTTGAGTCAGCATCGTGTGCGGTGCCTCCCGCAACTACGAACGGGGCAGCAGAGTAGAGTGGAGGCTTTAGAAATCTCTCGTAGCTACGTGTGTGAATGCCGCATAACTGCTTCTCTCTTGTGCGAAAACGCGCGCGTGAAACAGAAAGACGACTGACGTCCTGCTGAAATATTATCCTCGTAAAAGAGACAACGCGCCGCCCCACCGCTCCAAGGGTAATCCGGGAATGTCTTGTGTATTTCAGCGCGACGACGACATCGGCGACTAGATAAACGGCGTTACCTAACAGGGTCGGTTCGAGATACTCCGGAGCCCCTTGCGAAACGAGATTTGGCGTCGCCGCATATAAATCTACGTAGATTATGAATTTAATACGAGCAAGTCTATACCGCGTAACGTTGTGCGTTTCCTGTTAGAGTATCGTTGTAACCCGAACTATCGTAATCAATTTTGAGAGAAAAAAAATTGTCTTTATACTATGAAGGCCTCGATTAGAGGCCGTGATTCGAGCAAAATAAAAGAAAGATGTTATTATAACTTAAACATTAGTTTATTAAAAGACAAACATAGTAAAAAAAAAAAATTATAAACCGTTGACTTTTTCAGTCTGGCCTTCACCTTCATGTATAACAGATCTATTTTATTTTATTTTATCGAGAAATGTACAGTCGCATTTATTACCTCTTATGTAAGTGTCTCTTTTTTAAGTTATTTAATCTTAAGATTTTTTGACAAAATTTTTGACTATTCTTTTTCTTTTATATTACTAAGCTTGACTGGAATTATTACATTACATAAGTTTATTCTTAAATACTTTTGATCACTTACGTAAGTCTTTCATCCTAATTTTTTGTTAATCTGTTCTTAACTTACTTAACTAACTCTTTACTTACTAACTCTCACTTTGGTCTTGTCTCTGATTTTATTAATTTAGTTATCACTAAGCTTGGTCAGTGTAACTTCTGAATTTAACCGAAGATTCTGATATGGACCTGTGACTGGACATTTCACGATGCTGAACTTGACTTTATTTGTATTACCAAGGTTATTATACATCATTTTATAATATCTACCGAATTTCTTTATA
>NJRP01000183.1:120744-150088 GCA_003063835.1 Aphaenogaster floridana
ATGAATCTAGATCTCAGTTAATTTGGTTTAGAGTGTTTAATTACTGATATTTATATGTTCTGAAGAAGACTAAGTACAGTTCTCGAAACGTCAACGGTTTATAATTTTTTTTTTACTATGTTTGTCTTTTAATAAACTAATGTTTAAGTTATAATAACATCTTTCTTTTATTTTGCTCAAATCACGGCCTCGATTAACCTTCATAGCCTTTGCTTTTTCGAGCATATCAATTTTAATTTATTTGTTTTTATACTCTTATGTTACTAAAAGTTTTTAAAAATGCCGAGATCAATTGTTACAATACATCAACTATTTAAAGTAATATTTAAGTATCTCAGATTATTTATCTTTCGCGAAAAAAGCATTCTAAAAATGTATCAGATTCATTGCAGAAAGATTCATATATCGGAATAATAGTGCAGGTCGTCCGCGGCTTTTGTTTAAAGTAACATGAGAAAGTAATCAGTATGAAAACCAGATACTGCGAAATCTGAGAATGATGCTGGTGCCGTGATCAAGAAATTATTAAAACGAACATAGGATCTCCTAAAGTTTTGGATTTCATTCCATGGTTATAACGCATTGATTCATTAATAAATATCTATTAAAAATAGAGTCAAGTATCGATTTGTTATTATAAATAATAAATAGCCAATCAAGTAAAATAAAGCGAAAAACTCTCTCGAAATTTTTTTAAATGTCGGCTCTGTCACGATATAGAACGATATAGATGTATATATATAGATATATATTTGAATATTAACCTACAGTTAAGTATAGTCTAAATATAGTCTTTCTACGCTGAAAATTAACTCACAAGTCGGAAAGAAAGAGATATCAAGAGATTATGACATATATATTATTAACAATATATTTTTACAAAGTATTTTTAGGAGTGTATGGATCTAGAGATCTCGGATGTTTTGGGCCCGACAGAATGCCGGACGTGTTCGCATTCGTGTACCGGGCCCGTTATTCAATATGCAAAAGAATGGGTAGCCGGCACAACAATTATGTGGGCTCCTTTTTTGTGAGACGGCCACGTGCACGTTTTACAACGAGGGGAGCAAAATCACACTTACAGTGTATGTTTACGGCCCCCATGAAATCCGCTGCACAGATCTTTTTGCTCGGTTTAATGCTCCTGAACAGCATCGCAATTGGTGTTGTTAATTTGCGGTCGCTCGTTTCGTTCGTTTCTCCGTTTCGTGTTTTTGAGTTTGCGCTGAGTTTGCACAATTTACCTCAAGGTTCGACTAGCAACGAACTGGGTATTAATAGATTCGCGCTCTTGGTACATTTCATTTCTTTATCCTTTTTGGACGTGTTTTACACACGTTGCAATATTACACACACAGGAAAAAGTATAAATAATATATAATTTACAATTTCTTTCAATAAGGGAGTATTCTTTGAAGAGCCGTTTTAAGGGGAAGCATACACTTAGAAGGTTTAAAATGATACCTATTTTTACGAATTTTTTTGGCGAAAATTATTAACTTTACTCAAACAGGGTTTTGACCAATATCTTACACGTATATTAGTGAGTGTTACATAAAATTTTTGTTTAAAAATATTAAAAAATGACGCCGGCACAACTATTGGCCAAGCTTGTCCGTAGCTCACGGTTAGGGTTGCCACCTTGAGAATCACTTTGACCCGGAGACCAAAGAAAAAAAGGAAAGCAGTCAATGTGTATGAAGTCTTTTATATTAAAATTGTCAAAACAAAACAAGTCACATTTCATATCATTTAAATAATCAAGAAATAAAATAATTCTGATAATTAACAAATACAAATAATACACATATGTATAAATTACATAAAATAATTATATAATGACCATAGAATACATAATAAAAATGACATTTGTGATAGTGTGTTGAATTCGTCTTAAAAAGTCCCCTACAATATTATGAAAAAAACAGCATGGTGCCATTTAAAAAATTCAAGCTGACATTGATTTTTTATGAAAAAAATTTTTTCCAATTTTTTATTATTGGAGGTTGTAGCTTGCATGAAATAAATAAATTTTTCACCTTACAACCTTTTTTTAAACTGTCGGAAGTGTCTCAAAAATCGTGTGGACCGTTATGTTGAACACCCTGTATAAATATTTGAATTAACATTTTCTTTGCTTGCCCTTCCAGGAATATTTACGGTTCGATATTGCACTTCTAATAAGCTGTACGTTTTCAGGTTTTTTGATATATTTATAAAACTCTTAACAATTCAAAATTCAGTTTTATACATAATTCCGCTTTTACAAGTTCCACACGCATTCTATTCCGATCATCAGTCCTTGTGAGAGAGCCCTTAGAGTCAACTGACAAATATACGCGGATCTGTAAGATTATACATTGGCCGCGCTCAGCAAAAAAAACAGTAATTGTCGAAGAAGAAGAAGAAAATGTTTTACAATTTATGCAACCCGGAGAAATAATGACCAAATCCGGAACCCGGACACAAGCCTTCAAAACTCGGAGTCTCCGGGTCAAACTCGAAGAGGTGGTAACTCTACTCACGGTACCTATTGTCGCTTTTATACAGTTTATCTGAAATAAAAAAGCGCAACAAATTCTTAAAATATATAAATAAATCTAGTCTTTATCGTAGCCATAATTAATAGAATACCATCTCTTGCCAGTCGGGTCGACTTAAAATTTATCACATACTTGTTTATTACTACTGGCGATTTAGAAAATTAATATTAAAGTTTATCGTAGCCAATTTTAGAAATTCTCAATTTTGACAAAATGGCGGACTTCTGAATTTGAAAGTGCTTTCACAATTTGATGCTTTGCACAATTTGGTGCTTTGAAAATTGCACCTTCAAATTCAGAAGTCCGCCATTTTGTTAAAATTGAGAATTTCTAAAATCGGCTACGATAGAGACTAGATTTATTTATATATTTTAAGAATTTGTTGGGCTAGAAGTCGATCGGTTCAGTAGTTTCGGAAAAAAGCCTGGGACAAGGTAAAAAAGCATGATTTTGCCACCACACCGCGTTCTTCAAAACGTGCAAACACCAACAAACCGTTCGAATTTCGTCAAATCGCTTTGCAGACTTATTCATAAGAGTATAATGATTGAAAAACTGTAAAAAAGAATCGATTGTTTTGATCCGTCAAACTAGAATATCCTTTTAAAGTTAAAATCTGCGCGTCACTCAGTCCATACGCCGCGTGTTTCAAAGCGTGAAAACAACAACAAACTGTTCGAATTTCGTCAAATCGCTTTGCAAATTTATTCATAAGAGTATAAAGATTGAAAAACTGTAAAAAAATCGATTTTTTAATCTGTCAAAGTAGAATACCCCTTTAAATTTTTTCTTCTTAAATTTGATAAATACTAAGAATTAGTAGAGTTGGTTAATCTCTATATCAATGGAATTAGTTTATCTCTATACGTAAGACATTGGAAAAGCTATTAGCGCAAAGATCTTAAATAGAATATTTAGTTAAAGCAAGAGAAGGACAGATAAAATGAAAAGACGTACAAGCTCGCGACGAGAGTAGCAGTTTCGAGCGCAGAGTTCCAGCAATAGATGCAGACGGAAGTCGCGGGAGCGCGCGTTATTGCAAGAAAGGCCGGGACAAGCGAGCGAGCGAGCGCGGAACGAAATAGAAAGGGACGCGGCATCAAAGCGCGTGAGACAGGCCAAACCAGTTGTTATATCCTCGAGGAGCATTCGAACTCCGACATGAAAAGAGAAGCCCGCAGTGTTAACGAGGATCCGCGTGGAAACGCCTCGGGAACGAGAAGCGGAGAGAGGAGCCGTACATACGTTCGCTCCGACGACGCGGACGAAAGGGAGAAAGAAAGGGGTAAGCGGGGTGGAAAAGGGGCCAAACAGAGAGCGGGGGGGGGGCGCGAGTTGTTCCTCGTGAGCACTCACGACCCTCCGACTCCACTCGCTCACCTCGCTCTCCTTCTTTCATCTATCTCGCGTCGAGCGCTTGGGAAGCTGATCCCAATTAAAGCAAGTAGATATGCTACCGCGACGGTTCAAGGAGGCCAGGGCGGAATTCATCGTCTCAGTGGCGACGAAAAGGGAAGAAAGAGAGGAAGAGAGAGAGAGAGAGCAAGAGGAAGAGGGAGGAAGAGACAAGGGAGGAGAGAAAGACGTCGTGGTAATACTGCCGCCGGATGCGATCCCTCCGCGGCGGCGGAAACAGAGGCTCGGTTATGGCCGATGAGGGGCTAGATGGGTCCCGCGATAAATTGAGGAGGGACCTCGCCACCACCGGAATTGATCCTCTAAGGGCGGAATCTCGAGTGCTTCCTTCAGAGCCCGGTCGTTTGTTTGTTTACCCGCGCGTAACGGTAGAATCGATCGATAAGACGATTCCAGTGTTCGGAGGAGTCGATCGCGATCTCGCTCGATCGATACGCTCGTGGAGGTTTCCACCCTTTGTGATTTAGCCGATACGTTGGAGTCGGTCGGATGTGATGCGTGTCGGTCGACACGCCGGTCGTTCGTGAGTTATCGTCGCTATTTAATTTATGTGAACGGGCGAGCCTTTTGTACGTTTTGAATGTAATAGCTATGTCGGACAAATGGGATATTTATGCAGGGTACATCAGAGGCTTCAAATACCTTTCCCAGCCACTTCTTCTGCGACTCTGCATGATGAATCTAAAGTTGATATCCTTTTGATAAAGACTTTGATGTGAAGTCATCGCGCGTTGCAAGTTTGTGGTATTCGATATCGAGTAGGTATCCTCACAATTAAGCATTGAATTAAATTTCCATTAAAATAAAATCAACATTAAACAAGAAATAAAATTTTCCTATGATAAACTGTAAATGTAAAACAAAGAGTAATTATAATAATAAATTTGAAAATGTGTAATAATTTATACAGATTTTATAATAATTCGGCTATATACATTTTAGCCGCAAAAGGACAAGTTCAACATAAAACAATGTAAGTATTATTTAGCGGTTTAGTTATAACGAAACTGTTATAAATTCTCTATACCTTTTCGACACTGTTTTTTTTTTATAAAGCACGAGTATATACCTTTGATCGAATCCAGTAACTGCGACTCGCATTCAACCGCCGTTACAATATGCCTGACAACATTGTACGCGGTGCGATTTATCTGCAGCGCCAGCCAGTGCGATGCACGTGGGAATGGCGCGCACGGGCGCATAAAAATTTCCGAACGACTGCTATCGCTGTTATTAACAAAACCGGCATGTAACAAAGAGGAGAAACGACGAGGAAAGACAATCGGCGCGGGGGAAGTTCCGCGCCTCAACGGTGACAAAGCGCGGTGTTGCGCGAGAGGCTGAAGGAGAGAAGAGTGATGGGGAAGAGAACGGGGAGGAAACGCGCGGCACGTGGTGGTAGCAGGGAACGATATGCAGGGAGTCATACATTAATTACTCGGATGTTATATGCATGTTGATGAGATACATATGTATGAGCACTCGTAAGTAAGTTGCGCCGGGAGGGAATACACGAGTATCGAGGCACCGGCGGTGCGGCGCGACGCTCCGCGCGCGTCCTCCTTCGAACAAGTGCATCGCATTGTCCCGGCGCCGCGTCTGGTCTGGATGCAGTCGGGAAATTGCGCTCACGACGCATTAAATTAAAACCTTGAACAGGGCGAGACGGAATTGTCGCAGGCATTCATGCGGAACGGGAGTACGTTGGGAAAAATCGGGAATGCACGTCCATAGAACGTTTCGAAATAACCGCCCTCTCGCTTCTAAATACGTACGTGATTAAACCGAAATGTACGTCGTAAAGCATGAAGTTGATGTTATTTCTTCGAGTAAAAGAGATCTAGACTTTTATGTTAACTCCGAGGTGATGTAATGATACAAGAGAAGAAAAAAGAATGAATAATAATAAAGAAAGAGGAATGCAAAATTATCTTAGAGATCACCCTTGATGTAATCTTAGGAATTGGAAAATACATTTTAGCAGCACGAGAAATTAAAAATATAAGTGGCGAAAAGTATATACAGGGTTCGCCAACGAAAAATTTTCACCCCGTTAATTCTGTAACCAATTGATTTTTTGTCAAAAATACCGATACACGTCAATTGTTTTCAAGGAAGCTGTATGATTATGATAAATGTAACCATATTACTTCATCCCTTTAATTGGGGTAGCTACCCTCCAAAAAATCTTAAATAGCAATAGGGGTCAAATAATTATTATTTCAAAGGTAATTCTGATTCTCTTCGGTGTCTATTTGTTTTAATTTGAGTGATTATTTTTCGGAAAATCGCATTTGGAAATTTTGGGTACAAAAATCCCAAAATTAGTTCGTTTGCTACGAACATTTTGAGGTACATTTTACGGTGTTATCCAACAACACTTATAACACAAATAGACACCGCTGTGAAGAGAATCAGAATTACCTTTGAAATGATAATTATTTGACCCCTATTGCTATTTAATTTTTGGGGGGTAGCTACCCCAATTAAGGGGATGAAGTAATATGGTTACATTTATCATAATCATACAGCTCCCTTAAAAATATTGACGTGTATCGGCATTTTTGACAAAAATCAATTGTAAAACGATCTAACTGGCAAGAGATGGTATTCTATTTATCAACCATACGGATTGTGGTCAATAAATTTAATATTACGAGTAATAAATTTAATATTAATAATGCTAAAGCATCTATAAGATTTTCACATTTACTTCATAGGTTTCAATAGTTAGTTTTCGATAATTATTTTAGCTACCGGGTGAAAAATGATGAAACCAAGACCAAGAAAAACCGAAAGGGGAATAATCCCCCAAACAATTTATGACGAGGCAGTAAAAAAAGTTATCGATACCAAAATATCAATCAGAAAAGTTGCAAAGAAATACGAAATGTGCCACGTTACGCTTAACCGTTTCGTAAACGCATTACATGAGAAAAAAGTATTCCAAGCAGGGTACAATCCTCACAATCGAGTATTTAATGAAGAACAGGAAAAACAACTTGCCCAGTACTGCAAAACTTCAGTCGACCTATATTTTGGACTAAGCACGAAAAATCTGCGAAAATCTGTCTTTCCAGTTTGCCAGCCAAAATAAATTGAAATATCCCGAAAAATGGAATGAAACCGTGCTTGCTAATGTAGACTGGCTTACAGCCTTTTTATAACAGCGGAATCCAAAACTCTCTTTACGCACACCACAGCCTACAAGTCTTTCCCGAGCTATGAATTTCAATAAAAAAAATGTAAATAAATTTTTCGATAATTTATCTACAGTCATGGACCGATTTCACTTCGAACCTCAGAATATATACAATATTGATGATACTGGAATAACGACCGTTATTTATAATATATGTTGTTTGTTACAATTGACACCAGCTCTGTTACAAATGACACCAAAGAGGTGTCAATAGTAACACGTGTCGCGCCATGTTAAATATGGCGTGTACTCCGAGACGGTCCCCGATAAGCAAATTATAAAAATGAGATAACTGGCCCCAAACTTTACGTGTTCTCCCAAAAAATTGCTAAACACAAATTGCGAACGGTTTACTGAGAAAAAAATGCTATTGAATTTTCGTTACAATCGACACCGGTCTCCCCTACTTTCAAACCAAGAATATTCATATTATAAAGATAATACAGTTTAATCTTATTATTGTATTCTTTATGTAACAATTACAATATTAAAATTAATTTATAATATTCTTGAAATACAAGAATATAAAATTCTTCTAAGAAAATAATATTTTCTTGCTTATATATGAAACAATGAGTGTTAATTTAAATATATTCGTCTTCATTGAAGACTTTTTTTTCTGTGTGTACCTTACGGCGGACATTATTAAATGTAATGTTAACGCATGTTTGCGCGTCGTTCGTTTTTAAACTATATCTGCAGAACGATAGTCGTATATATTGCAGAGAAGATTTATGACGAGAATCACCCACAAACTTCTTCGCGGAAAGACATCAATTTTTACGCAGTTGCCGCGCGCAAAATCAAAATCGGCCTTTCCGTGGAAAAAGTAAATGCCCTAAATTTTTCATCGACCGCACTGTTTACCGGCGGGCTTAACCGGATGAAATTTATAAATTTTCATGCGTCGATTATCTTGGAATTAAACTTGGCTGCCGCCGCAGCGCGGTCCCAACGTACCCTGAATTTTTCATCGGCCCTGTGCGAAGCGTTGCCCTTTCCGTCCGAGCTCATTGTTTGAGGATTAACGAGTCGATCGAGCTCGTCTCGCGATAAATCGCTGCCGCTAACGCGACTCGAAATATAGCCGGTCGTAATTGAACTGACAATCTTGCTCATGAGAGAACGACGTTTCATTGTAATGAAACATTCACGAGACGTCCACGTTCAATTTAACGTTTCCATTGTATGATTCTCGAACTCTGAATAAAATATATTGATTGACGTTGACAATGGGAAAGTATTATAAAAAGCGTTCAACTAGCAAACTGTGGGGAAATAATTTCGAAATCAAATAAATCATTGGTCAATTGTGAGCAGAAGCGAGTAAAGAAATTAACGTTAAAGCGTATCTATTCAATGAGAACACACGACGAATGCGACTTCAAAGCCGGTTCCGACGAGACTTGTTAGCGCAATCTCCATAATGTTACCGTAACTTATACACATTCCGAATGAATCCGTGCACGATTGGATTCTCCGATTTGCCTTTACTTACAGTGATACGTGACTGTATTCTTGATTACGGTAAATGCGCGAAAAGTGCTTTTGTGATCGATACATTTTGTGGGACCTTGTTTTGTTACGAATAATAGCGTAACTCGAGAGAATCGAAGATACATATCCCAATGATTCTTACTAGATTATATAATCTGCACTCTCTTGTAATGTATTAACTACAGCAAATACGCGGACAATCATAAAATTGTTGAAAAAGTTAATTAATATATTACTTACATTAATATTAAATAATTATAAACAATTGTTGATTCATTTCAAACCACTCTAAACTCTGAAATTTTACATTGTTTCGTACTTCTAAATCGCGTATATAGATTCCAAGCCATACATTAAATTGACAAACGTTGTCAATATGCTCCTCCAAATTGAACATGGAAATGCACAGCGCTTTAATAACTATAATAGTTAATTAATTCATAGCTTGGCTTTTGTAATCAGTTCAAAGTGAATTGAATCTAAATATTCCAGTAATTAGTATTCGCGCATATAATGCATAGATTCGCGGATTACAGTGGATAACTCCAGTTTTTATCTGACATTTCGCTTTGCCGTTCTTCCTCCTGCAAAGTTGCGCAAACGTTTCTCGTAATTATCTGCGAATTTTTCTTCTGCTCGCGGACGCGGAATTCTCGTATCCCGGCAGCTAGATCGTACTTATTATAAGTTAACCGGATATAACGACGAGAAAGTATATTTAATTCATTAAACTCCTGAGGAAGTCGGATCTCCGGTGGATAATTTATCAAACTTCATTCGCATCGGCGTTGCTTTTTTTTTTCTAAGGACATTGAAGCAGCCTGAATTGGAAGTTAAGTACATTCCATGCAATCCCTAATAATGAAATAACCTTATCAACCGGATTCAATCGTACAGTACGATATTCTTAATCGCGATGCATTTAATTTTGAGAAGAAGAAGAAAGGAGCAGAGTAAGATACGCAATCAGAATATTAAAATTAAATGAGAGTAAAATATACATCTCTAAAAGAATGAATATGAAACAAATGCAAATGTAAAATGATACGACAATCTTTTAGTGAATATCGGATTATTACGAAAAATATAAAGAGGAATTGTAGAGAGGAAGAGAGAGAGAATTCTATCACTAAATTAGGTTTATCGTAATTACGAATAGCAAGGATTCTACTCAAATAATTCTACCATGTCTTATTCAAGTTTTTGGTATTTAAAATATATTGTACGTATCCTTTTTTATCTAAACATCGAAAACATTTCACAGGCCATGTCTAACTAACATGCAAGCTCGTTTAGAATTTTGGCAAACTCATGTAAACGAAGCTTGCGGGTCTCCACTTCCCAAGCATTAATTGATTTGAATTTTTCCGACAGTGTAACGTGGGAGCTCAACTAATTTAATTGGAGCAATTAGGAAGTGGTAGTCAAAGTTGTCCACTTGATGGTGCGATTTTCTCTCTCTCTCTCTCTCTCTCTCTCTCTCTCTCTCTCTCTCTCTCTCCCTTTCTTCCGTTTCTTTACTCGCGAGAGCATGAGAAAAGAAGAAGGCGCAGTCCTCTGCTTGTTCTTTCCTTCTGTGCGCACCAGTTGATGGAATGCATAATTAATTTTTCAAGCCGGGTGTCAAGCACGGTCCTTTTCACGAAATCACTGCGATAAGAGTAAGTGGATTACCACGGGCGTTGAGAGGGTGTTATACCTTGTCCAATTTTACGTGAATTTACAAGAACCCCGAGGGCCCCTTGTTCGTGTCTACATAACAAAACTTTTGATTACTTGTAAATTAAGACGGTCGAAACTGTTATTGTCTTATAATTCGCGAAAGAGTGAAACCATCTCAAAAAACTTGATTATGGAAAATCTAAGCCAAAGGTGAAATATGTTTTCATTACGCAAGAGCGGAAAGATAAAATCAATGAAACAGATTTATTGTCCGTATTATCTGTATTTGGGAGCGGAGACTCTATTGGCTGGAAAATTATTCGAAGCTTAATTGCCTCATTTCAAGCAGCACTACGCAACTTTGGTAATTTCGCGTTGCCTCCTCTTTGCATCTGTTCGCACTTCATTTTGCGAAGTTACATGCTGGCGCTTCGCACATTTTCGGAAGTAAATGAGAACTTGACGCTGTGGCGTCGACTTGGTTGCCCACGAAGCGTTGTATACCTTATTTCTTAATTTTCCAAGTTCCCGGAATATATAGAAAAATTCTTTTTTACCTCGTGTTAGTTTTACGTAATATTTTAATCAATTTGCTAATTATTGAGCATTTGCAACTTTTTAATTAAATGATAAAATTTTTGTTTATAAAGTGCAACGCATTTTTGAGAATTTACCAACAGTAAGGAAATTATTTAATTATTCAGATTCATGCAACTATATCCATGTAATATTTTGATATTTTAATTTTTAGATCTGTACATTGTACACCGTCGCTTGTGAATATTCTGGAAAAGATGCATTCAGAACCTTCTTTCCAACAAAGACACGAAATTCTTCTGCATGGAACATTGGTCCTCGAATGAAAAATTCCATAATAGCCGTCTACAAAAGAGCAAGTGCACCAAAAAGCAGGAAAACAATTGTGGCCTCTTGACGACCGCAATTAACGCGCGCTTCTTAGAGCCGCGCGGTAAGAATCACTGCAACTGCAGCAACGTCGATGCGCGTCCCAATTGCAGAAAGAGCAGGAAGTAGCAATTAAGTGTGGCCGCAGCGAAATAAGCTGCGGCATCGATTATTGGTCATCATTTGAATTGAGACGGAGCATTAAAAACTAAAAAAGAAGAAAAGGAAAACAGGAAAAATTCATTATGCATTCGAAGCAGTGAGAACATCGCAAAAACGCAGGAGAAAGGGAGAAAGGGGGAGAGAAAGGAGAGCGAGAATGCGCCGAAAGAGAAAGAGAGTCCCTAAGATCCACTTGTGCTCGTTGCTCGATGAAAAGTGCTATTCGCTAAGAAAGAATGAAAGGAGGAGATGAGAATGGAAAAAAATCAAAGAACGGGATGAGAAAAAGGACGACCGCGATGGGGAATGAGGAAGACTCTGAGAGTCTTTTCCACGCGGCTATCTATAGGGTGACCGCGAATAAAGCTTGAAAGATTTTCGGGGATTATGAGATAGACGTTGACTCTAAGCTGAACTTAACCCGCGAGATAAGACGAGATAAATTGTGGTTAATTGTCGACATTCCCGAGAAACTGTACGCGATAACATAATTGATAATAAAACGATACCTAAAACTCTAAACCGATACAAATGAGCGCAAATGACCGTTGACCGAAATTTGCGTACTTATCTGTAGTCGCATTGTAACATCAGCTTAAAATCGAAGATAAACTGTACTGGTAATAAATTATGGATAAATTATATAATATATATGGATAATATGAAATGCCATTCGATTATAAAAGTAATTAAGTTAATTATATTCACGCATTTATTACAAAAATAAAATAAATATATATAATAAGTATATAATTTTATACTCAATAGGATAAATAAATAATACAAATCTTTTATAATCAACACGATTATATAATTACGAGATTAATTAAAATTCAAACAATTTGATTTCAACCTAAAATTTATATTAATCGCGTAAAAGTGCAGCTGTCCTAAATGAAATTAATTCACGCGAAATAAATTTTGGTGTCCACTCTACCCAGATGAGTGCGATAATTTTTGAATGTCATTTAGATTGTTAGTAGAACATTGTTTAAGCGTTCCCTTCGACCATGCGGCCACGCGCTGATTAAATCTTTTAATTAAACACTGCAGATTTTGCATAGCCTACTTAACGAGAGCGCGATTAAAATTGGGGAAGATTGAATCGAGCGCCGATTAATTAACCGATAACTTCATCGCTTAACGTATCAAACGGATAATAGAGTTTTACAATTATAATAAATAATTTAACTGGCAAATAAATTATGCATTCCGTACCTCTTGATGGTGAATGGTCAAATTAATTCCGTCAATTAATTAATCGAGTTCAGGCGAAACCACCGTATTTGGCATAGTAATTTCTTACGAGCTTAAACCACCCCGTAGACACCACGAGTGAATGAGACGCAGGAAACCGTAAGAGCGACCGAATGTCGGCGGGAAGGGTGAAGGGCGACGCGGAGCGGGAGTTGGAGGAGGGTTAGAAGATCAGTTGGAGCGCGTAAACAAGGGCTCATCAATCATCAAAGTGCAAGGAAACGAGAGCCCATTATGGATGAGGTTCCATAAGGAGAAATCTCGGATATTTTCTGTCTTGCTCACTATATTTCTCTCACTCTCACTCTCTCTCTCTCTCTCTCTGTCTGTCTCACCCTTCTCTCCTCTTTCTCCTCCCACGTCTAGTCTATATATATCTATCCATGCATAAATCTCAACGTTTCGGCACGTGACAGCCGAACTCGTGCAAATATGTCGCGCCCTCGTCGGAAAGGGGAAAAGGAAGATGCACGATCTTCTCGCGAGGATGTATTATAGATCCGCGCGAGGGATTAAGAACTGCTCGAATCGATCCCTCGCCTGTCGGCGGGACGGCGATGAAGATGGACACGCGAGCATCGGCGGGATAAGCGACGATAAGATGGTGGATGGTAAATATGGAAAGATAAATCTATCTGGTATTCGCGGAGAAGCGGGAAGATAAATTTAAGAAGGCGGTTCTCGGCCTTAGAGCGGCGAAAATGGCTATATCATGGAAATTTCCGTTAAACCAAGATAAAGGCCATTGAATTCTATATTAGAAACATCTGTTTGAAGGTAATCAGTGAATCTCTGTCATTAAAATCTTTTCCGACGTTCCATACAGTTGGTTGCGAAATAATGAAGACAAATCTTAGATTATTTGATAACTTTTGAATTTAATTTTTCCTGAAAATGTCGTTTATTATAATCTTTATGATATCCTGTTGTAAAAAGTCCATTTTACATAACATTTGAAATAAAGTAAAGAATATTTTATTGTATATTTTTTCGCCCTTTGAAACATGGCTCGTGAAAAGTCCCTTTGCCATTGACAGTGGCTACACAAAGACAATTCGTACTTTGACATTTTTGTTTCGAAAAACTTACTCCAAATTGATCAAAGGAGCTGTTATTCAATGTTTCCTTCAGGACACAAAGCGTGTAGTAAAAAATTGTAAAATACTGGGCATAAATATCTATAAAAATATGTGTAAAGTATCTTTACAGTATGTTATATATATACGGGATGTGTACGATAGTACAATATAATACAATTAATAAAATCAAGTTAAGCAAAATATATGATAGGGACCGTTCGGAAATATAATTAAAATTCAGTACTTCACGCGCAATGCAACGAATTCGCATAAAAATCTTAAGCGAGACAGGTTATTAATAAACAATCGCGATTTTTCGTTATACGACTCGGTCCATCCTGTGATTTGTGTATCACCCTTCGCTCTCGAAATCCGAAGATAGGGCAATTCACATCTAAATTGGCGAAAGAGGTAAAAGCGAGAAGTCAAAACTAAACACGTTTAAAAATATAATTATTATTGACAAATATAAACAATAATGTATAATTCTTATTTCCTATACGGAAAGAACGGTTTTGCTGAAATATTAAAAAATTTGGCCAGATACAGATCTGAAAAATAATTTTGTTGGATTATCAAAATAATTATGTAGGACGCCTAAAATGGTTGCTAGAATATCAAAACTTTTTGCAGCATTATCATTATGTTGGAGTGTCCTGCATAATTATTTTGATAATCCAACAAAATTATTTTTCAGATCTGTATCTGGCCAAATTTTTAAATATTTCAGCAAAACTGTTCTTTCCGTGTATTGCTCCGATGTTTCTCAAATAAATAAGTCGCGAAATATCTGCTTAAATAATCATCGTCTCAATACACTCATATTAATTATCACATTTATCTCTAAAATCAATTAAATGGCACCAGTAATCATGTTACATAACAATAGCATGTTATATCTCGTAAAAAAACGGGTATTCTATATCATCCATTTCGTCGCAGCCACGAAATACAACACACCATTAAATAAATGCCAAATATTTTGTTTGATTTCTGTTTTTCTATTTCATATCAACTTCAACAAATGGGCTATTTACCGTATTTTAAATCAAATGTTTATTTCAAGAATAAAATTTACCTTCTTTTGACCGAAAAAGTACGATTACGTAAATGAACTCATTGCTATTAATAATTTCTTGTTACATTTTTACACTCCGAAAAGTATAAAATTATGCGATTTTAATAAATCAAGAATTTTTCTCGCAACTTTAATGAAAAAAAGAAAAAAAGAAAACAAAATAAAATCGCCACAAAAATCCAGTAACTTTTTGTATTTATTTTTAAAAATCACCCAATTTCATCGTCAGGACATAAAAATGTGAAAAGGAATACTATATTATAATTTACACTTTTCGATCAAAATAAAAATTAATATTATTATTAAAAAATTCACACTTTATATTGGGTTTAATAATTCCTTTTAAGTAAACTGGTTAATTAATCATCAATATTCTTATTTTTAAAAAATATTAATAATATGCATATAATGTTGAAAATATGCCGTTTAATCAATTTGTCAATATCAGCTAATCAGAGGCATATCTACGGAAAATAGCTCCTATGGCACAAGCTCCCCTGTCCAAACATATGACACATCTTTTAACTTACCATAATATCAGCTCAAAAATACAAGTTAAGCTTTTTAATCTTTTTAAATTTAGATAGCAACTTGTTAGACTGCTGTTTTAACTTTTATATGCATTAATGTCTACCGTGCTTGAGGAAGGACGTTGGGTCATACCAGGTTAATAAACATTGCGCCTCCCTTCAAGTGGCGCCCAGGGCATGTGCCATACTTGCCATACTCTAGATACGCCTCTGCAGCTAATTGCTACAATATACGTAATGCCTACAGATATAAGAAACCAAAGGACAAAATCAACACTAAGCAGTAAAAATCAATATTATCTAACAATAAGTTATGGAAATTGATAATAGACGACAAATCGGACAATATATACAGAATCTCCACAAACTAAAATGCAAATATGAATTTAAGCGAAAGATGTTGACATTATTTACAAAATGTGATCCACTGTCCTTATTTATCTTTTTGGCATCTCATGTCATTTCAAATCAATATGACACGCAATGTATCGCTACAATATCGGGAAAACGCGCATTCCTAGCCCCGGGAGATTCCCGACCCTCCCCTATGTAGAAACATGAGGAATTTTATTTAGTGTCTAACACTAAACTCCCAAAGAGGAAGTACCTTTGTGCCGGACTACAGTTGCCGGACTACGCTGGCTTTAACCCCGGATTTCCAAAGTACGATGCTCCAGTAAGCGTTTCTCGTCTGTCGACGATTCGAGGACACAGCTCCGCCCCGTCGAATTAAGCCTTTGCTCACCTACCGGATGGCGTGATCGAGAGAAGGCCCGCTTGCACGGTGCTTTAAGAACGGGGTATCCAATTTCGTACGCGCCCCACATATTTATAATCTTTGTGATCGTCATTCAAATTTTTTAAATTTAATATTACCCTTAAATTCATTTATATACGAATGCAACAGAAGAAAGATTAAATGAATACATGTATCGATTGTAATTAACGATTTATAAATTTAAAACTAAAATATAATTTCTGAGTACAATTTATTATTTTATTAACCTTTCAATACTGAAATAATAATACCACAATTTAGTTCCCATCCATTCCATCTCTGTTACAGGATACACTCTCGTATTGTGTATTGCCATACGCATTGCCATAAAACGTTGATATATAGTATACATTGAATTTATAGCGTTATTAAGATTTGTCATATCATGTTACGAAGATATGAAAATAGATTAAATGTTGATTTAGTTGGGATGAGCTGAACGTCGTGTGACAAAATGAAGGAAAATTTCATATATTTACGGGAATTAAATGCCCAATTTGATAATATTGTACATTTGCATGCATGGGAAGCAAGCTACAGTTACAAATAACGCTAACAATCCATTGAAAAATAGATTGAGTAACAATTTATTCATACATTCGCTGTGTGAATCGTTACGCGTGGTAAAATGTGCTCGTTCGATTGATTGGCTCTAGATTATGGCTTCCTCATTCTCTTCACTGCAAAAATTGATGCCAATCAATATTTGACGATGTACGCGTGCACATATACCACAAGTAGACGAAATCCGAAATGACGGTTGTTATTTTTTTACCATTTCGCAGAGCAATCGGCGCGTAAAGTACTTTTGTACTAGTAATCTACTCGGTAACTTTAGACGTCGTCTAAACTCTAGAAGTCTTTTTCGCCCGATTGACATGATTGTTTCGGGGATATGTCAGTATATACGCATGCTATGCAATCGATAAAATAAGAGAGGCGATTAGATTATAACGATTAATGAACGGAAGGTATGCTTTGATAATCTATAATGATTGCATTTTTTAATGAAAAATCTTTAAGAGATTTTTCGCAACTATCGTTTGCTATCCATTATTGAATTCTTCCTTTAGAAAAATTAATTATGTATCGTTCGATAATATACACTGAAAAAAATGCTGTTGCTTCAATTAAACGTCTACGTCACGGGCTGCCACAAACATAAATAGTTCATTCAATTGTATTATGATTAGACCAAATATTTACATTATTAAAAGAATAATCTAGATATTTGGTCCAATTATAATACAATTGAATGAACTATTTATATTTGTGGCAGCCCGTGACGTCTGTCTCTTATACACATCTAGATGTGTATAAGAGACAGATTATTTGGTCTGCAATTAAAGTACGCACACTCACGCACTCACTCTCTTTCAGCTCGAGGTTATGTCACCTGGCATAAACGTTTGCTTGATGTAAAAGTTCTACGATTTGTAGGTACAAAATGAGACCGTCGCGCACTTCGGATTACATGAATAAATAACACTGAGCAAAGGCGTAGCCAGGATTTTATTTCGGGGGGGGGGGGAAGATTTTTAAAAAATTAAAATCACTGAACAACTAATAACGGTTATTAAACGTTAATCTTTTTTTTAGGTATCTGAGCCCAGCTAAAAAAATTTTACGTTGATTCTTGATGTAATCCGCGTATCATACCGTTCCCGTTTTGTAAATACAGGCTGCAGAACTTTTATATGAAGCAAATGTGTCGTGTATATCCGGCTCTCGCTTCACTACAAGATCCCCTTAAAACATTTACCATTTGATTTCTCTCTGGGCTTTCAACGTTTTATTTTCATATAATAAATTGTAAGACGACTTGACTGGCCATAGATGTATTTTGTTACTACGTATCAACCATTATTACGACGATGCCCGCCCGGAGTGTAGGGAGGTCCAGGTTCAAATCCTGGCTGAGGTAATATTTTTCGCAACAAAATTCTTTAACAGTTTTCGTGATGGGAGGGTGTTGGGGGAGGAGGGAAAATCTAATAGATGCTTTAGCATTATTATTATTAAATTTAATACTCGTAGAGGACCACAATCCGTATGGTTGATACGTAGTAATAAAATACCATCTATAGCCAGTCAAGTCATCTTACAATTTATTATATGTTAATTATTTACTGGCTTTTTACTATTTATTATTTACTATTTAGGAATATTAACGTTTCTGGAATATTAACGTTTAGGAATATTACGTTTTTATTTTCATATTTTCATATTTGGGGGGGAGGAGATTTATTCCCCTAATCCCCCTCCTAGCTACGCCACTGACGCTGAGCCTTAGGAACTGCAATTGAAAGCCTAGAAAAACAATGCCACCCTACTCTACCATTTTTCGCATGTGTGCGTGTGATATTGATGTAGTATTATAGATGTATTGATAGTATGTAGTGATGTATCGATGTTTCGTAAATCGTATATGTATGTATTGTAAATCGGTCGGTAAAGTCGGCTCTCGCATCGGAGTTCGGTCTTCACTCCAGGATCTTCTTAAGTTATAGTATTTGAAAGATTTCTTATCACAACTGCACAAATATAAACGTAGAAGAAAAATAAAATAGCATTTGACCAAGAATCATTAAGAAAATTTTTTTATAAATAATTGAGAAAATTGTTGGAGAAGAAAGACGATTGAACAAATATCTACTAGTGTGCACAATATATAAAAAAAGAATAAAATAAATAATAAATATATTAAAATATTTTAATAATATGGACGTGAAATTCGTTCATACTATTTATCTACGAATCCAGCTTTGTTAATGTTAACATGTGATATTGCGAAATAATATTTCCATTTGCATCAGTCTACTCTATCGACTGATCAAATATACAGAAACAAAGTGACTTGGAAAGTATATTGAGCGGGACGTAACTGAAATTTAGAGCCGAAATTCTAAAGCTGCGACGGTGTGGCATATTTCTTCGTCGATTAACTGGTCGGCGGCGCAATTAATTGCCCGGCCGCCAAATAATTTCATTGCACCCGCCTCTGCGGTCTCGTGGAAACCTATCGAGAGGACCATCGACTGGTGCGTGCAACACGGCAGAACGGACCTCTGCATTATGTCCTGCCTTGGTTGCGGTATCTGCCGTCGATCGTCGGCGAATCGCTGGAAGCGGTAACAAGCTCACAGTAAGGCACATCAAAGTTGTCGCTTTTCGCCATCGAAACGTGATCGATTGGAAATTCCACCGTACCGGCGACTCGACATGGCGATATTTACGTCCATCCAAACGCTCTGAACTTTTATTTCGATACAATTCCTATTTGTAAAAATACATAAAATTTTATAATTTTTTGTGACTTCAAACGCGATAAACATTAAAATACTATAAAATGCTTGACGTTAAATATCCAGTAATGTGTAATACAACACAACGATACGTTTTAATGAACTGTCAATAGTTAAAGGAAAATTTAATCGTTCGCTTTAAGCGGAGATAACATACGCTGCATAATTTATTATGACATTTAGGAAATTATTCTCATATATTATATGTGTATTGAAGCAGTACCGGTCAACTACTGAATATTGTATAATTATCGTACTTTTGTTATAATTTTCAAAATATGTAGAATGTAGCCACCAGAAGAACATTAAATCGCTGAATAATTAATGCCAGGAGGTCTGATTTTAAATTCGCAAATATGAAATATATTCTCATTAATATTTAATTTTTGTAGTTATAAAACGTGCTGTGGTATTGCTTATATGGCAAATATAAAATTTTCGTTACTTTTTATCTCTGTTATTGCTAATATTGCAAATATGAAACTTTTATCTCTTTTACTTGAACGAGCGTACCGCGCCACTGCTACGGTAAATGCTGATCTTATCCTCATGTCGTAGCTGAAAGAAGTGGAGAGAGAAAAGACGGCGCACATGCCTCGGCATTTACTATGGCGGCGGCTTGAAATTGGCACTTTCGGTGAACACTTAACACCCCTTTCGCGCGTGCACAAAGGCGCAACGATTTGGCCGCATGTGCGCGTTTCGGTCCTTCTGGTACGTTTCCAGCCCTTTCACGACCCCTTTCACTACCCATGGCTTTAAGCGGAATGCAAAAAAGTATGACGTACCTTGTCCCATATCCGTTTTAACTAAATCGACAAAAAGTATTATATTAAGAAAAAACAGTTATTAAACTCGTAAGATCCAGGATAGCTATATCTAGTAGCTGAAATTTTGAAATGAAACTTTTTTATGTAGATTTGCTACCAAAATCAATTTTTTACATGTAAATATGTAATATAAATATTTACAGTTCTTCGAAATATTAGCAAAATGTTTAAAGAAGTTTCCAGAAAAGTTTCTTTTACGTTCATATAATGATAAAGAATGAATTTGTGCTCTATTTTATATCTTTAAATTAATTGTATTAGTTAGAAAATATTTGTAATATATATATAGATATTATAAAGCGTGATAAATTTATTGTTATTCCATCATTATCCTCCACTGAACATTTAAAATTCTTTAAAATGCAATTCTAGAAATGTGCAGTTCTGAGATTGAACATGGTAACATGATATTGATACGACGCTAAGCAGGGCATGTTCTGATATTAATACATCGTTTACGATATTATTAGCCGTATCTGTAGGCACAGCGTGCTCTGAGAGAAACACTTATAAAATAAAAATAGAAAGATATATTGATTATTCAAAGGGGTAATAATAAAGGCGCCATTTGAGAATTAAAAAAAATCTCCCAAAGCTACTCTTACATATTATTCTTACAAAAATTTTTCTGTTTCTTTTCTTTCATTCGCATTTTTATGTTGATTATTTTATCCTATGTATAATAATTTTTGTAAAGTAAAAAATCTAGCAATAAATATAATAGTAAAAAAAGATTTCGGAGAAGCTTTCTTTTCATACAATACAAATATTTTCTGTAAGTTTGTTTATATTACACAACACAAATTCGTTCTGTAAGTTGTTCATATTGTTTACAATATTATAATAAAAATAAACAATATATTTTTAACATTAGATCGAATATTTATAAATTGATAATAATCAAAAATTCTTATTATTATCACATCGATACCGCGTGGAGATTTTTTTGGTAAAACGGTACTGCCGCCATCCTCTACATTCGAGTGCCGCCAGCTTTCTCCCATACGGCACCCCTCTTCCGGACAACGCGGTCCAAAATGAAAAGCCCTCAGCACGCTTTCCGGCCGGGTCCAGGTGTTGCTTCACCAATCGACAATAGCCTCTCGCGCTCGTGTTATAGATCAAAATGCGCTGCCGGTTGCGCACTCATTCGCGGTAGACAGCCAAAGCCACCCTCGGAACTCGAGAGGGCGGTCACCGGGACTGGGCAAGGGGTGACGGGGCGTAAAACGCTTGTCCCCCGGTTCTGTTACTCTCTGTTGACGTGGACGTCGCTCGTTGACGCGAACGTCAATTGAGGGTCGACGGGTTTTGCAGTGTGACGGTTGTTTGCGAAATGAGGCAGCGGTGCCTCAGTGAAATGTGCGGCAGGGGGGGGAGGTGGGGGAGAGAGCGGATTGAAAGAGTAGGAGAGATTCGGCGAAATTCTGGCTGACGTCTGACCGATCGGACTTGGGTACATCGAGAAAAAAATTAATGGCGATAATTGGATCCCTTTTGGGCAGCACTGTCATTTCATATTCGTTACGTGCTAAGCAGACGAAACTCACATTCCCTCGTTTTCCGAGATTTGTGGGAGATTGAAATTTTTTTCGCGTACACTTACGAACTCGTATAAAAAAGAAAGTTTTGAGCGAGAGGTTTAAAAAAGTCTCGCTTTTCATAATATTGATTCCATTTAGCTGCACTCACGCTGATTGCGTTAATTGTAATCGTTTTTGCATAATCGACTGATTGAATAGCATTAACTGAACGCTGCCTCGACAAGGGTCTTATTTTCCCAAATCGATACATAAGCGGCCCTATTATTAGAATTAAATTTTGTTTATCGCGCGAGAATTGTAGCGTTATAATATCCAGAGAATTAACATCACGTTATAATCCCATCACATCCCCATTAAACCCAATGAACTCCCGTGAGCCTGTTAATGACGAGGGAGCCAATAGCAGTGGCTCACGTTCTAATCATTAAAACGAATTACTCACTTCTGTAATCCCGCATAACCGCCATTAACGATGCCGCACGCCAACGATCTTCGCAACCGTTTGATTCCCATCGATCATCGTTCGCGCAACCGCGAAACACCGTTAGGCTCCAACGCGCGTCGCCTCGTTCTAATTCGCACGTGAAACGTTCAAGGTGGGACGCGTTTCGCGCGTCGCGACGCCTCGGGGACGGAATTACCACCGAGGCAGCAGTTTTCGCTCCTTAAGCGATTAATTAATCGCCGGTCGAGCGTGATCGAGTCGGAGGTCAGAGGTGGCGGAGCCACCATTCCCCCCCCTGGGCAACGTTCGTAACACAATGGAAGGCTAACGCTAACGTGGTCGATGTGCACGCGCGCGCGCTGCAGTACCTGGGATAAAATTATTTGGTCAATGCACAATTATTGAGAGGCGCTTTGTAACGTGAGCTGCTTGTAAGCCGCGAACGCCGCCGGCCGCTGCCATCGCCCGCGCGAATTGCCTTGACAAAGACCGGGAATATTATGTGCGCGCGATTCCGGCAAATTGCTGAGCGTTGCTGTGCGCCTCGTGACCAGTCGCAATCCGTGACTGCAGACGTAACGTGTAATTCGCCGACCCGACGCGGCCCGAAGCCTTCCTAATTGGAGTGGCGTCGCGCGTCAGCGAGCCTGCGGAACGCGTATTCCCGTTTGTCCGGACAAGCTCCGTCGATTCGTTCCTCACGAGCGCCGGGGAACGTCGTAGAACGTCGATGAGCTTACGGGGGAGAGAACATTCAGGTCTCATGAATCGACTAACACGGCGACCTACACGGGACATTCCACGCATACACACTTAGATCCAAGCCGATGTAATTTTCGTTGGTAGGTTTACGTCCGATACCGCATGAGCAAGAAAATAAACCGTGGACCCATTACCGCAACTCCATTGGAACCGGAAAGAGCAGAAGAATCACTTTTAGGGTGCCATTTCACGTGAAGAAGGTCGAAATTGTTCGAAACATTTGCATTGTCTACGATATGATTTTATATTCCGACACGACAATCTGAGTGTAAGGGTGCCATTTCACGTGTCGTACGACACATTTTTTAATACATGTTGGCTACTGGATAGAGACATTCTCGAGTCTCCAGAAATTTTCTATCTTGTAGCCAATCAATACGCTTGAAAAATTTATCGTGCAACACGTGCAATGGCACCCTTACACTCGGATCGTCGTGTCGGAATATAAAATCATATCGTAGACAATGCAAATGTTTCGAACAATTTCGACTTTCTTTTAATCGCAATTTTAATGATTATGCGATTATTGATGAACAATAACTTGTAAAGCAAAACTAAAATTTAAAAAAATTTTAAAAAAGGACCTTCAGATTTATATAAAATTAAATATTTAATATTCCTATTTATTAAAATAATATCAAACAAATTAAAAATAAATGGAAAAATATGTTAAAATAAAATAATAACAATAATGACGATATTTATAGCAGATCCTAATTAATTTGATTATTAAAATAAATTTATTATTAAAATATTATTAAACTATTATTAGAATATATTAGAATTTTAATTATTAGATTTTGATACATTCAATAATATATAAGAATGCTGACTTTTAAACTTATAAAGTTTGCTAGTGAAGCTTACATTACGTATCTTTTCAGTCTGATTTGGTTTTGACAACTATGTATTGGAAAATATCATCTTTCAGTATTCTTGTCATGTCAAAAAATGAACAGAATTCCATCGACACACTGTTTGTGATGTAACAAAAAGGAATGACAGGACATCAAAATCCGGACCCTGCTTGTACACCATTGAAGATGAAGAGTTTTTCTCGAGTAAGATTACTCACGCTCGGGGAAAGAGCTGCATCATCACTTAAGCATTTTCTACTTGTAATGATGAAAGGAAATGAATCTTACATTATTTCCATTATACTTTTATTATATTGCGTTGTATATATTAATGTATAAATTTGAGGAAACTTAAACCCGCGGAAAAACAGTAAATTATATTAGATCGAATCTAATAAATATCGATTATTGTCTCTAAAGTATTCTCTTGTCTCCAATTTTCACATATAATATAATAAATAATTATTTGGTATATTAATAATCTCTCAGAATTTTTTTCTAAAATTCTATTATAATCTCTCTAATTTATATCGTAAATATTAATTTTAAATTTTTAACCCAATGCGATATTGTTAGTGTTACGGAAATCAAGAGTTTAGAAGAATAGAAACGAAAAGCACGGACTAGAAAAGAACTCTTCAAAGATTTCACATAGATTTAACTCGGACAATGCGACGCTCTAAGAATTGCTCGTGTATTTGTTAGGTGCTCCCGGGAACGTTCTCTGTTTTATGGCATTCAGAGCGGGGCAAGGAGTCTATGAAGTAAAATCGTAATTCTTAAGGAAATTTGCATGCAAAAGCTGCGGCTTGCGGGAACGGAAAGAGGAAGGAAAGGGAATGACTGCATTACTGTGATACGCTCGCGCACGTACACAAACGCACGCATAACCGTCAGCACACATCGCTCGAAATGTCTGCTGTCTGCACGCGCAAAAATTGTGCTAGATAGTTAATTAGCATTCTTTTCAAAATTATAGATATTGTAATTTTAATCGTGTGCTAGCCCTAATTAATTTTTTGTTTTAGCAACTAAATTAAAATGCGATTGGGGTATTACCTTAACAGAAATTAACAGATAAAGGTTGAACTCGCGAGAAAAGTTAATTTGACCACGCTTTTCGAGGCCAATCTTACATTATTTATAAATTATTTTAAAAAAAGACGTAGTTCGCGTTTCTACCTAAAATTTCTTGGTCGTGCAAGCGTAAACATTCGTTTTTCGTACAACAAAAATTATGAATAACAATAGTATATTTTCATAACGCTAGTATAATTTTAAATTATTTCAAAATTTGCTTTATCTTATTAAAGATAAAATAAACTTGAAATTTAACTAATAAGATATATTTTTTACACTTAAGACTTCGACTTATTGGGTGCATCCAGATGCACAACCGCTCACTGAGCGCTCAGTGAGCGGTTGTGCATCTGGATGCACCCATTGAGTAGTTTTGATACGAAAAATTTAATTACAAATTCTTGCAAGAATTAAATTAATGTATCATTTCCTGCAGTTTTCTGTAAAGGCTATATATTTAAACAGCTATATATTTAATTTAATAAATTTTTCATGATTATTAACCCTCCGAGGCTACACCTCTTTTTTTAATACTCCCCGGCCACACTGGGTGATCGCCACCCAGACGAATTCAAAGTCTCATAATTCCAGTTAATGTGCCAATAAAGTTGTAAAAATTCATGAAACATCTTAAGAGTGTTGTTCAAAAATATGTATGGTGCAGAACTCGAAATGTGCTCTCAATTTTTTATAAAAAATTGAAAAGGAAAAAATTTGAAAAAATGACTTTTTTAATTTAAAAATTCGTATTTTTTTAAAGATTCGATATTAAGTAGCACCTATTTAGGAAATTATGTAAAAATGGTGTTATTTTAAGGGAAAAAATACGTCACACCCATAATCATTTTCAAATGTTTACCAAACATAACTGACATGGCTCAAAGCCTTTCTACTGCACGGATCTTCGAAAGAGGGACTCAAACTAGGGACTCAACTAGGGGTGAAGAGACACTGATTATATAAAGCCTATCTTAAAAATATCGGGGCTGAATTTTTGTCTGGGTGGCCTCGAAGTTAATGTTATTTTTATTGGAAACGATAATTCTCTTTGTTGCACTCTTTTAAGAGTTTAAATAAATTAGAGATTAATCTAAATGTTCGATATATTTTTCAGGTGTCTGTTGGACGTATCAACATGACGGATGATGCATTTGTTTCAGTCGTATCAGTCAATCTCATAGCAACGCGGGCAACATGAAAATGTATAAAACTAATGCCATGATTTATCGTTGATTTCCTCGAAAGGCAGAATACCTTCTTTTTCCAGTTTCAAACCGGATCGCTGACATATTTCATTCTAGCGTATCCTCCACTTTCCTGCGAGATCCCGAAAGAAGGACACGTGTGTGTGTGTGTATGTGCGCGCATACGTAGATGCAAGCACGTAGAGTGTAGACGATACATGCGTGTGTAGTTCCTCTTTACAGATCGTTTTGTCGACTAGAATTTGATATAGTATAGCAAGAGTGCCGTTCTTCTGCGAGGGACTTTTGTGAAACGCAAAGTAGCATATCGAAGTGGTTATCTCGTAAATCGTGGGGGGAAATCTATGTAAAATACGAAGATGTGATTTACGACGCCGATTTATTTCGCGAAATTTATGTTAAGAAAATATATTTGTCACGTATGCGTGCGCGTGATAGAGAATACATGCCAGAAAAATTATTTAGCGGGACGTAAGATTTGCACGTCTATCAATATGAGTCTGGGATTAGACTGGCACGATAAGATTAAACGTTCAGAAATTAGATGGAAAAGATTAAAGTTTCCCAATAGCAACGTGATATATTGCGAGATCCGGGGAGTTATCCGCAGTAGTTTACGGTGATATATGTATGCTTGTTTTACTCATGTAACTGCAGATGCCGGTCGCATGTGAGGCGCCCGGTGAGGCTTTTCCTGCATTGTTCAAGCTTCGCCATTTTCCACAAACATTTTCAGGCGCATGCGTGCGTTCGCGTGTCTGCAGTGCGGGCACGTGCGGTTTTAACATCGAACAAAAGAAAATCTTGGCAGGAGTGCTGAGTGGGACGCGCGTGTGCGTGCGCGCGCGGCTTGCAATTTTAATGCGGCTTAACGAGTGTTTCGACGCGACGTAAGACCGTGTACAGTAGTTTTTCAAGGAACAACGATGGACGTTTTCTTTCCTTATTTATTTCCTTTTTCCTTATTTCCAAAATATTTCTTTAGCACTTGTCTCTGCCTTGTTAGACGCGCAAAGATTATTTTTCAAGAAGTTGTTGGATTGAACGACATTTTTATTACAATAAGTAGCAAAAAAAAATTAACGTATAACAAACGTTATACAATAAATCAGAATTGGGCGTTTACGCGTAAAATATAATAGTTTACATCTAAATATAATAGTTTACACATAGACAATGTAAACTATGTTTAACATGTCATCTATGTGAACTATCAATAATTTATGGATTATCAGACATCGGAGATTTGCATTTTGTTTGCAATTTCGATTTCTCAGTTGCAATTACTATTA
This sequence comes from Aphaenogaster floridana, assembly GCA_003063835.1. Taxonomy (NCBI): domain Eukaryota; kingdom Metazoa; phylum Arthropoda; class Insecta; order Hymenoptera; family Formicidae; genus Aphaenogaster; species Aphaenogaster floridana. The sequence goes on from NJRP01000183.1 coordinate 148,175, forward strand.
AATATCTTCATAATTAATATTACAGTTAAATACATTTATTATTTTATAATCAATAATGCTCTTTCTTTGCATTATGCTATCCAACTTATATAATAGCTTACATTGTTTATAGTCTACATAAAAATAGTTTATGTAAACATCACGTAGATAACATGTAAATAATCCATGTAGACGTAATCTTGAAAGCTACAGCACAACCCTGCAATAAATCCACTTGGCACCGTCTTTTTAAAATGGTTTTTAATAAAAATCGTGAAACACGGCAAAAATATCGTAATTACTTTGACGATTGTTAAAAAAAAAAACAAGCGATCTTTTTTTGCGCCATATCAGCGAGTTTTCCCATTTGTATTCCTGGCGAAATATAATTGAAAAAAGCACGATTAATACGCAACGACTACGTTTCGTGCCACATATAGATTAATATCAAACAAGATAGGAAAACATCGCGCGTACGTATCGATACGAACGGATGAAAGTTTGTTCCGGCAGGCGGAAGCGAATAAACATTTACACAGTTCGCGCATCCCACGTGCGCGTTTTTGAAAGCCGCGAAGCTGCCCGTGAAAAGCGCGTTCTGCCCATCTAAGGGACCCATGCCCGCCTCTCGTTGTGCAAATTCGTTCTCGCGATCAATCACCGCGTCGAAACAGCGGAATCGAGTCCACCGTCAATAATTCTTCTCTCACTCTCTTGCATCTCTCTCTCTCTCTCTCTCTCTCTCAACCTCCCTCTCTCTCTCTCCCTCCCTCTCTCTTGACATTTTCTTTTTTTTGGCGCAACGTGGCTCTCTCGTCGACGCTGTATTGACTCGTCAGCCTCGATCCGTTCGACAATTTACGCCGCGACCGTTCTGCCTGCCACGCTCGTTTTTCTTTCTCCCTTTTCCTCTTCCTTTTTTGGTACGGCATCGAAAACGCCAGCGCGAGCATAAACCGCCGGGGGACGAAATTCATCGGGGAGGGACGAGGCCCTTCAGCAATTTGTCAAGAGTTCGCGGGGATGCGTGCGGGAATCAGCGAAAAGTTGATAACTGCCTTTTATTGTTTTAAGGCCGATAAACGCGACCGAAAAGTTATAAGGTGATAAATGACGATTAAAGGTTTAATTCGGGGTGGATTAAAGTGCGGCCGTGACGCGTAAGCGCGTCGATAAAATTCGGGAGGATTTACTTCCCCAGACCTCATCTTTTATTGCCGCGATGCAATTTGAGCATTTTATGGAGCGTTTTCACGTGACACCGCGCACGGCACCCGAAGTGTCATACACTACTGTGCTCGATGGATAAACGCAGCTATCGCAAAACTGCGCACCATAAAACCCGGCCGGGTTTTTATGAAGACGATCAATGGAGAAAAGGAAGAATAGCGTCGTGAGTGCCGGGAAAAGGAAATCTGCCGGTATGTAACACGCGAGACAATGGATGATTAATTTTTTATATACCCCCGTTTTATGGAGTAACCAAGGAGACAATTTTATCGTCTACTCGAAAATAGCATTATCGTATTTTACGCGGAGAAGACTGTCATCGATTAGTGAATACGAAATAATAGATTGCAATGGTGATATTTAATTTATGTCGTATTTCAGAGTTATTTTTTGAATCTTCTTCTTCTCAAACTAAAAAAAATAATTCTTTTGTGTTTCTCTCGTTTTCTTTCTTTTATACAATTATATTGTAATCAATTTCGTAATAATTTTACATTCTTATCATTTCATCGCGCAATATTTCTATCTAAAAAAATAAATAAAAATTAATTGTAGAGGACTCTCAAAATTTAACAATAATAAAACTGGGCAATTGAGAGTGACAGCGCGGTAATTAGTGCGCAATGATTATAATAATTGAGTAAAAAGTACACTGAGAAAAAAAGGCTGTTGCTTCAATTAAAGTGGTATCACGGGGTGCCAAAA
>NJRP01000183.1:150673-172805 GCA_003063835.1 Aphaenogaster floridana
TTTTTTACACAAAAAGAAATAAAGAACATTAACTGTATCTAAAAAAAAGTTTAATAAAGTTTAATAAAGAAAAAATAGAATTAAAAATTAATAAATCTATTCGATATAATTAATAATATGAATCTTTATTCTATAGCTATTAGTAATTAATAATGTATTAATCTATTAGTAATTATAATAATTTGCTAATGTAAAGATTCGATTGTTGATTTAATCGTCGCCCCATGACAAGAATTAATTACTTCATAAAGGGAAAAGGATTAACATAATCGTTCCGAGAACGGAATGCTGCATTAATTCATCTAAATTCAGAATCGTGAGAAATTACTAAGAAAATTTGCGTGGCACCCACGGGAGATGTCAGAGGTGCTCTAGAATATCATAGTCATCCTGAGCGAGAACCGTTGAGAACCGAGCAATTATTTCCCAAGCGTTTGAAGTTCAGGGAACCATTATGACAAAAGAGATATTTGTCTTGGCCGCGGGATATTTTAACAGTGGCGCTGAAATATATGAGAAATATCAAGAAGTAATTGCAAGCGTACCGAGTCATTTTACAATATCAGTAATTTTGGATTGTCGAATTTACGAATCGTGAACTCTTGAGATTATTAGATTCGGGATTATTGAGTTCTTTGGATTTTGAGGTGTTCGAGTGCTCGGAGAGATCATCGAATCATAGCATTCGTAAATCCCCAAACTTTCTAAACTTCGGATCTTTGGATCCTTATAAGTTCTCAAAACCTTCTTGATTCTTAAGTCTTTGGATCTTCACGCCGAATTAAATCCTAATTACTTTCTTGTCGTGATTGATCTGCAGTTATAGCCGCGTAAATCTTTCTCTATCTTCTGTACTTGACAAGCAAAAGAATGCAAGTAAAAAACTCTTTTTTTTTTTAGAAAGAAGCCAGCGAAAAACTAGGATTATGAATATAAATTTTCAAAATAAGTTAAAAAGATAATTATACATCTCAAAATCATCTCGAAATTTATATGTATATGTGTTAAGTTCCAGTATAATGCTGGTTTTGCATTAATTATTGTTATTTTCCGAGAAAAGATACATATTTAACCAGTTCACTGGTAATGACGCAAATATGCGCACATTGAATAACTCTGATAAATTTCAAGAGATCTGGATAAAACTTGGTATAATAGAGTTTTTTGGGTCGCTGATTTGGAATCTGCCGGCCTTGCTTGCTGCCTTACGGCCTCAGCAGTTTGCAGGATGGCAGTGCAAGTAAGGCCCTGCGCACAATGGAAGAATATTAGATATTAGGAATTATTAGGCATAAGAATTAGAATTTTAGAATCAGTTTCCTCAATGAACACTATAGATAAATAATAAGTTATGTTGTGTTTTTCGTATAACACATTTATGTCTTATATCTTATTGATATCCATTGTACGTTACATTCAATATTCATTGAGAAAACTGAGGCCCTGCGCACAATGGAGGAATATTAGAAATAGGAATTAAAATTTTAGAATCAGTTTCCTCAATAAATATTGAACGTAACGCACAATGGATATTAATAAGATATAAGACATAAATGTGTTATACGAAACACAACATAACTTATTATTTATCTATAGCGTTCATTGAGGAAACTGATTCTAAAACTCTAATTCCTATTCCTAATATCTAATATTCCTCTATTGTGCGCAGGGCCTGTTCTAAAATTTTAATTCCTATTATCTAATATTCCTCCATTGTGCGCAGGGCCTAAGATAACCACAACGTTAGCAACCAAAAAGTTTATTTTGACGAAAGTTAAACGTGCCACAATTGGCGGAGGACCGTGCGAAAAGACGATGAAGTGGCCGGCGCGCTCTCTTTATATCGAGTCCGCTACGCTAACTTTCTCGCGAGTTGAGGGAACCAGACATGCGACGCGTAGCGACGCCCGCGCAGAATGAGACAGACTGCGGTTAGAGAGAGAGGGAGAGATAGTCGCGCCGTGTTACGCCTCGCTTCTCGCGGCTCGAGTCACTGGGATGGGCGATATAGCCCTGGAATATCATATCAATACGTATCGTTAGTCGTAGTATCGATATATCTAAATATCGATCAAAAAGGTATCGATATTACAAATATCGATAATCGATATTTCAGTCTGAAATCGAGCAGCATGATATCTTTTACAAGACAAAGGAAGCAGAATTAAAATAATAAAAGTTCACGATTAGAGTAGTTTTTAATTTTTCAATTAACACTAAGAATAATTACATTATTGTACATTATATTATCTTAATACATTTTTTTGTATAAGTAACCCGATGTCTTCAGACCAGTGTTATCTATTTATAACAAAATAGTATTAAACTCATATATCGTAGAGCCAATCGGAGATTTTTTGTCTCGATCCATTGATGTGCTAGGGGTTGTTAAAAAGACGAGACTTTTATACATTGTCGAGCAAACTTGAATACACATTGACAAAGTCGACGGTTTGAGTAATTTTATAAAATTAGAGGTTCGTAAATCTACTTATTATATTATATAGCCATATCAGTGAGAATACAATTTGCAAAGTATATTAATACATTGCAGGTAGTACTGCAAAAAGATCAGGACATAAAAACCGGATACAAGATCACTGATACTCCCGTCTCGGTAACCGGAATCGATGAAAAACCTTCAAACCGCGGCGCCCCAATCTCATGTATCGATATAAGTAACCTTCGTATCGATACACCAAAATATCGGCACCCAAAGTATCGATGTTTTATATTGATAGTGGTATTAGAAAATATCGATTTTCATTAAAAAATATCGATATTACAAATATCGATACTGTTTCGCCCATCTCTAACTGTCTCGAGTGCCGCGTAGCAATACTTCATTTGATTCTCGAACACCAGTTTTAGCACGAAAAACGGTTCAAGGGCTTACCAATTAACTGGTTGAATTTTGAAATTTCGACCCTGGATTCGCGTCATCAGCGACCCAAAAAACCCTTAATAGATAAGCTTCCATGTAAAAAACGAAATTATTTGCTCTCACCAGTGGCACAAAACGTTGATTTCGGGTCCACCAGTGAAGTGGTTAATTAAAAAATGAATTTAATTGAATAATGTTTTTCATGTTTTCTAAGACAAAGAGCTATTTTCATAATCGAATATAAATTTCAATCGAATGTAAATATATAAATAATTTTAATTGCAAAAGGGGAAATGACAATACAAAACTTAATAAATATCAGAAGATAAAAAACTTCTCATATGGTCGCAAAATATTTTTCGTTAAATCTCTTTGTCATGAAAAAAAAACACGTCGTGTCGAAGAAGAGCGGTTAGGTACAGCTACAAATTCTTCTTAGATATCTCTCGGGGGTTTCCTCTTCCTGTCCGATCTCTGTGGCCACTCTCGTCCACTATCACAGCGGGAACATAAATTTTCGATTTCTCCCGCAAATGCGCATTTTCGTTCTGATAATCATCCAGAAGTTAATCGCCGAGTGGACGATACATTAAGACTAAATTTAGTTAATCTACTATCTTCTTATCTATCAATATTTACTCGAGAATTCGAAATACTAAAATTATAAAAAAAATTTGTTACTTTATTCTGAAATCTTGTAATGTACATCTAAAAAGATTCGCTAATCAGTTATTCCAATGACCGAGAGGTATTCATAAATTTCCGATATTTTTACGACTTTTATCATTCTCGGTAAATATGTGTGCGCTTTAACGTAATTATTATTCATATTCATTATAATTATTATTATCATTATTTCTGTCTATCATTATTACGAATACAGTTATAATTTTAATTTCAACATTTATTCTCATTACATCAATACAAATTAATTACGATTAAAATATCAATTATAACGACAATTATAGTTGTAATTATTATATATTATTGTTCACGCCATTGTTCATTACTGTGCTTTTCGTATGAAACGTCGTGTGACCTCGTCTCTATAGAACGTCGCGTATATCTTATCGCGAGTGAGATAGCGCATCGCTGGTCATCGACTTTCCAACGAGATCGAATAGTGGAAATGCAGTTTCAATGTCTGCCCGCGTCGTCCTTTACTTTCGTTTGCTCCACTACGGCGATGAACAGATACACGAGTGGCGACTTGCCGCGTAAAAAAAAAGAAAGAACTGCGCTATCTCTTTTACGATCGACCTTTGAGATCGGCCATTGCGGACGAGTGCGAAAGGGATAGGGGTTGCGAGGAGAGAGAGAGAGAAGTCAGAAGGCTAGGATGGATAAAGTAAACGTTGTTCGTGGAAACTTCAAGTCAAGCGCGGCGTTTCTCGACTGCTCGCTTTATCCTTTCCATCTTCCCTTTCCTGCTCTTCGACGAACTACTGAAAAATAAGATACGCAAACTTGTCTGTCTCTCCTTCCCACTTTTTACTTCTTTCCTTTTTTTTGGTCGGAAATCCCGCACGGATTCGTTCGGCATCGAGGCTTCCGTTCTACAGATATCGAATCGGTGGCGAACTTAATCGCTTGCTTACATCAGAAAGCTGGGGGGATTCCAATAGAAATTTATGTGTGGTGTACGCGCGCTCTTCTCTCTCTCTCTCTCTCTCTCTCTCTCTCTCTCCCTCTCATTATTTTCAATAATGAAAATTTAACAGTTCTATATCATTTTAGACATACATGTTAACTCTAAACATTTTCAATCAGATATTTTAGATTTTTTTAAATTGTTAAATGTTCACTTTTTTTAAAGTTGGAAATGGTATTAATTTACAATTGTGTGCAATCTTTTTGCCAAATTAACAATAAGAAAATCATTCTTGAAATTTTATCTTGGAAAGCTTTATTGCTAATATGTGTGAAACGTGATATGTTATATGCGACTCTGTGTTATAAAACGTAAAACGATCGTCGACAAAGGCAAGTAATACAGAGAGCAGTTAAACAACGAGAACGATCAAGAGTCGTGGTTAAATTAATTTCCTCTGTAACATCCGTTTTCGTCTACGTCTAACAAAGAAAATTCCACGGCGCCAATTTAAGAAAAGATAGGAAAGACAAATGCATTTGCTTATTTAAGCTTTAAGTAAATTGGACGTCTCGTTAACCGTATGACTATTTAGCGTTTGGACAGCTTTTCGACTTAATTTTTTCCAATCGTAATCGAACGCTGACGTTTACAAACCAATTGTACCAACTAAAATTAAAGACAAGTCTCCATTTATCACGTGAAAAATAGTTCAAGAAATTTGGAAGGTACATAAATCTTGAGAATTAAAAAAATTAAAGAAGGCAAAGAAGAGAAATGAAGAAAAATGGTACATACACTATTTTAAAAATAGATAGATTGAATGACGAACATACATAGTTTAAGTAAGAATCAAGTTAAAATTTTCAACAATATATAATACAACAATATATAACGTAAATTAAAAACATAATCATTTCGTTTCAATTACGGATAACAATATCCGTGGAACCATAGTTTCCCCGTTATACAAAAAATAAATTATTGAATAAATACAAAGTCTGAGGAAGTTAGTGCAATCCATTACTATTATCCTCGTAAACTGTGCGTACTCACGCGAGTAAAATACAATCGCTCAATACAATCTACTAACTAGATAAAAAAAAACAATCAAACCGGTAATCCCCCTCAGATAAAAACAATCGTTCTTCCACGGCTGATCCTCGGGAACTCGTAGGAACGAAGGAGAGTCAATGTTTCTGCTGGAAATTTTACACGACTTCCTACTTCATGGATCCCATTTACGGGGGTTCCGGTGTTTCATTAAAACAGAATTTTGAATCCTCCTGCGGTTTGTGTAAGCACTGGGAAATTTCTATAGACTTTCTAACATCGCCCTATAAATTTATTAACGCGCAAAGTACGCATTGTAACTATGCATTTAATGTTACATCATGATAAAAAAGACAAATTTTGAAATTGTATTATGGATTCAATAGCACTAAAGATTCCCACAAAAGTTTTGGAACAAAACTCTTTGGATTATAAGCGATTGAGAATAAAGTTAATGAGTTTGAGAAATGTGAATTGATAGTAGAAAATAGTTGTTCTTTATTTAATTTAATTTAAATTAAATTAAATTTAATTTTAATTTTAATTTCATAAGAATTAATTTGATAATTAAGCAAATAGTTACTAACAAAAAAAATAGAAAGCAAATCAACCAAATATTATAATATTATTATAAATATTATTATAATATTTGGTTGATTTGCTTTCTATTTTTTTTTTGTTAGTAACTATCTGTTTAATTATCTAATACATTTGCGATTGTTAGACAACTAATCTGATTATGCGTTCGTAATATATGAATCAAATTTTACTTGCTCTAATTTTTTATTATTTCTTTCATGTATCTCAAAAACAATTTATAAGTAAAAATGCACAAGTTTTCTTCGCGTCAAAGAGGTAAAAAAAATTTCACTTGCCGTGAGGCATTAATACCGGAATAATAATGTGGATTAAGGGGTTAAGCCACGCTTTGGTCAGCCGGCGCTTCGAGGCGAAAGGAAATCTTTGGTTGGTAAAATTTATGTTTCCTCTCGTGGAGAGCAAGCAAAAAGAATGCGCCCGCGGAGAAGGGGCAGAGGCAAGAAATTCCTAAAACGTTTACCTTTTATCCTTCTGCACCGATGGAGCTTAAAAGAAAGCGCTCGATTATTCTTTTATCGTCGCATCGCGGAAATGTACAAAGGCATGTTTTATTCCAGCTAATAAAAAGGAAACAGAAATGCTGACTGTATGGGTGTGTGCATGTGTATGCTAGGACAGAATGTGACGAATCCAAATTACACCGTTAAACTCGAATACACTCTGTTTTCATTGTCTCCATTACGATGAAAGTTTAGAAACGGCAATTAACGAATTTAGACAATCTAATTTCCATTAGTTCTTATACCCTAATATATGTGTGCGTATATATTTATACGTATATTTTATGTATCAAAAATTGCTTTCTTTATACTAGCATCTGTAGAAAGTAAATAGATTACAGATTTATACTACGTTGCGATACTATTGATTCGGGCAAGTAGAATACAGTAAAAATGTGCTATTTATTTTTCTTCATTTTCTTTATTAAAACTTGAATCAATTTTTTATTTGAATTAGCTATATCGTGTTATTAAAGCAAGCTTTTATTACGTACTCAAGGCTCTTTAATCTCCATCTTGAGCGCAATACAATCTTAATCGTATCTCGTGATATCTATCGTCGACGCTCATCGCTATTTCGATCCCTAACCCAGGCAGATACAGTCAAGAATTGCGTTAATCGAGCTGACTGCAAATAAAGTGCCGTATTTACGACGTTCACGAGTGCTCGGCGTTAATTCGCGCGCAACGATCCGCGCAATATGACCGTAATATCCGAGCCGTGCGACGTTAATGCCCGCTCATTGGCGATCTTAATGCCCGCGTGCAAGTACGAGGCGCACGCTGATTACAAGTCCGGAAGTAATACCCGCGCAGATTGTTTTAGATCGGGAGTCCTAAGGCAATCAGGTGCACTCAATCGAATTCTCGCGCAATGCATTAAGACCGTGCTCGGGTCCGGCGCGTTATCGATATCTTCATCCGCAGAGGTGTGCGCTTAATCCCTTTATGACTCGCATCTGCATCAAACAATCGAGGAAAACCGGGCGCCGTTCTTACGTTATTTACCTTCCTGCTATTGCGATGTTGAACCGAAATAATAATTTCTACCTAAGTAATTAGAACTTGCGTGAGTTCTGAATAATCGGATTAATCAGAGCCAATATGTATTTATTGTACATATTTAATTACATATTTATTGTCAATATATTAATTACATACTTTTATTGTTAATACTTAATTTGTATTATAAATACGTTATTTATTAATAGTGCTCTATTGTATCTGCAGTTAGAAGTAAAAACGTAAAATATTGCGACGGTTTGAAAATAATCAACAATTTGAAATCCACATTATGCTAAACTCCAGAATTGCAACTTCTGATAAATCAGGAGACAATTTCATCATTTAATGTCTAATTTATTCTTTACTTTTTGTTGTGTTTTTAATATGATTTACAGTAGAAAATATTTTTTAAAGTATAAAATATGTTTTTCGGTTATCATCTTCTTATACATACCTATATAATAATAGATAAAGTGCTTAACACATAATTTGGAATTTAGATTTCTTTACAAGTCCGTTTTACATTGTAATAAATTATATAATAAAAGATAGATTGTTTCGGGATAGTATAGCAAGAGATACTCTTTCGCATTTCTAGATCAAAGACGCGATTCTTTTGAACGTAGCATAATCCTGAATTACTTTCATTAGAGAGAGCTATCAGGCTCTCGCGAAGAAAACTACGTTAAAACATCCTCCTATCTCCAGTATCGCCAATTATTCCCGTCACTTTAATTATTCTCAATTTTATTATCGGAGAGCGATGAAGGTGTGTAACACGTAGAGCCTCGGGAAGCGGCGACCTTTCCTGACAGATCCTTTGCATAATACCGTAACCACGAGACCGCCGTGGCGAAACTTCGGCGGTGACCTGATAAAAGTCTCCGAACCACAGTTCGCGAAAGCACGCGGAGGAAGGGGGTAGCTATGGCGGGAGGAGAAGGGTGGCCGTGGGTGTGCGGGCGATAAGTCGCAGAAAACGAACTAATCAAGGCATTAATCTCCTTTACCAGGCGGGCGAACTCACCGGGGAACGAGAGAGGTAAAGAGGGGAGGGGGAGTGTGCACGTATATATATGTATGTAAATGAATCTAATTCCTATTCTCGTCGGTGCCTTCGGTAGAAAATGGCGGCGTCGTAAAAATGTAAATCTTGCTTTGAATAATATTCTCCCCTCCCCCTCCCCTCCGACCCCCCTCCCTCTGTATAGCCACCGGAAGCGGCGGTATACGCGCGCGGGAAAGGAGAAGCGCGGAGGTGCGAAGGAGCGAAAGGGGAGCCAAATAAAACATCACGTACGACAAGATAGAGAAAAGAGACGGACAGTAACAAGGGCGAGGCGGGGAGGGGGGGGTGGGGTGGGTGGGAAAGAGGGATGGGAAGTGGAAAGCGGTGGCGGCGCGGCGAAGTCGGGAGAAATAATGAAGGCGGGCGCGGGAGAGCCAGAGAGATGTGAAGGCGCGTAGGTCGAATAACGGGAAATGAGCTTTACTACGCGCATTTTACATGTAAAGGAGAGAAGGAAACGGCTGTTATACCAAAGAGACGGGATAAATAATGCCGGCGATGCGCGTTCTTCTTTGAAATCGAGTCAACGTGATTTATTGGTAATCCGATAATGTCTCGGGGAGTCTCGATGCGAACTATTAAAGCAGAAGTTTCTCTGTCTTCGCAGTACATTCTCCCCCCCCCCCTCGAAATACATGCTCTCCCTGTCACGATACGCCACATTATAACACGAGAAATCGAATATATTGGCATGCAAGTTCGTGAAGAAATCTTTCACGGCTCTTTGAGTTTAGCGGCACCTTAGCGCGAGCCCCTTCAATTCTTGCACCAAATTATTTATTCAATTTACGAAATTTAATTCATTTAATTAAACTTATTTAATTAAATAATTTGGCGTTTATCAATAACTCAATTTCTAACGCGCCTTTCTACTAAATAATATTTATTAATCGTTAATGGCGCTTTTATTAAACAGGAAATGAAGGGAATACATGAGAATATTGGTGCAAATGTACGCGAGTCATAATAAGGCAAACAGAACGCGAGAAGAAATAGAGAGATAGTTCTGATGGAGAGACAGGTTGTACCGGAAAGTATTTGGATACCCGCAGTGTGCCGTTAAGCATCGCGGGTACTCCCGTTAAGCTCAGCCCGCTTACTTACACGGAGGATGGCTGTTTTAATAACGACGGCTTCCGTGTTTACGAAAGCATTACTAATGTCACATAAAAGAAGCGAATAAAAAGGATACGCGAGCGTGCGCGCGTGCAAGCGATATCGCGAGCGAATCCAGCTTGCAAAACGATGTCGGTAACATTGATAACGGTGGGCGAGGAAGCGTATGAAGAACGGTGGAATACATCAAGAACAAAGAAACGCGAGCGAGGAAACTAAAGGTTTCCACCCGATATAGAGTACCATGCATGACATCAATCTTTGTCCCTTATTAGCCAGTACAGCGACACGTATGCGTATCTTCGTCTCTTCGGACGTTTCTTCGCGGGGAGTAACCCTTTTCCTTGAATGCCGTATCGACTTTGATCGTGACCGTCGATCGCATTAATACCGGGCGATTCGTAATCACGCTAGCGTGACGTCATCACGACGACAACGACATTCGCTTTCTACAGTGACAGTATGACGGCAAACGTCGTAGCACAAAAGCGACCGCGAGACCATCAAGCACTGTGAGGTCTAAGCGAGATTCAGATGACACGTGAGCTATGAACGTCATCCATAATGCAGGCTTCGGTACTTCGTGGCGATGTCATCGCTAGCAGGGATATTTATTGGCACGACTAAGCCGCTACGCTCGCTAAATTTATAGCACATTCAAAATCTTTGGTTAATGGTGATGAGTCGCCATTATTCGTTCATGTCAAAAACCGCATACATAGGCGTTATATATAACATACCTACCCGTCAGGCAGACCGAACCGCCATATCGCATCCTGTATATCGGAAGCATTTATTCAAATGAATTCGAATAGCATTGCATAAAGCACGACATTAATTATTAATTTTCTTTATGTCAATAGTTAATAACTCAGTTGTCAACTAAGGATATATGCAATTTCTGAGGTAAATGAACCTAAGCCTAATTTATTCAATAAGACATCTCTTTCTTATCACGCTGTTTCTTTGTTTTACACAGAATTTACCTCAAACTCCAAAATATCTAGAACCGCAAATAGACGACGAGGTAAACTTATGCAGCTGAAAATTAAACTAGAAGCGTTCGCCCTCTATATGTTTATTGTATTACGCAGCGTTCTACAATTTCTCGGTTACCGTTATCTCGTTTCCATCATTGTCTCTTTCGACGTTTATCATATTTCCCCGTCGACAGGCTGCTTATTCCCGCGAAAGTCTCATTTTACGCGACGCATCGGCGGCGCGTCTCTTCTTTTTCTCGTCTCCTTTGTGCGATATTAGTGTTATTTCTAGTAGACACAAAGCATAGGTGCAACGTGCATCATGCGAGGCTTATCTGGCCCCCGGCGCAAACGCGCGATGTATGCAGCTGGAACGCTGCGCTGCGTGCATGCCTAACTAACCCGTCGACATAACTTCCTCCCGAGGGAAACCTCCGCTTTGGTCGTTTTAATCCCGGACTTTCTCGCTTTTACGCCGTACTCGTTCTAATTCACACTTTTATCGCTATCGCATTATACTTGATTAAGCATATAGTGACCATTTTCCGCGCGGGCAAGACAACACGAAGAGCCTAGAACATCCGTGACTTTTGAAAAGAAGATAATTTTACTTTCAAAAAAAGGACGAAATGCTTTTATTTCTTTTACATATTAGAATAATTTTACCGAATTGTTACATCGGGACGATAATTGTGAACTATCAATGTCACGTCTTCAGATTTGAAAAGAATATGGCCAGAGATAAGAAAAGGGTACGACGGTTATCCGCAGGTGAATCTAGACTGTTATCAATTCAAATTATACGTATGCTTTCGCAATATTATGCATCTTGGATTTTCACGCCGTGGTGCAGCAAATTTATGTTAATTAATGCTGTCAGCTAACCCGGTTTCGGATTAGATCCACAACGTACTGCAACGAGGGGCCACGTGCCTGGTGACACGTGAGTAGATCACGTTGAAAGGATCGTTGAAGGGCTAAAGTAGCATAACCAGCAACGTCCGTTTCTTAGTGAAAAATTGGTGTGCTTTTCTTTGTATCTCCCCAATCCAATTATGCCTTATCCTAGTCTTGTTGCATTTATTTTAGGATCGTATACGTAATAACCGTCATATTATTTATCTTATTCAACCTCCAGCGCTTCCTACGAATATCCTTTAACTCGAATTGCTCCGTTTCGGCTAGTCATACCTCTTTAATCTTAAGCCGTTGCACGTCGGACCCTTGCTAATCGCGGATGAATTTCTTTCCAACGCGTCACGTGGCCCTAATCTGCTTTCGTCCCTTACTCCTCCCCTCGCACCTGCCTGTCCCACTTTGTCGTTCCCGTTTTGTATCACGGAGCATAAGCACGAGAGCATTAATAATTGCGTAAACACGAGAGCATAGAGCAAGCATACCGTGCGTATGTATACGTGCACGGCTTAACTATCTCGTAACAGTGGATAAGCTACGGCTCGCAAAGCTCATGGCTTCCCCCTTCGGTCCGCGTCGTGAGTAAACATTCATTAATGTGCAATTAACGATAGTCACGGTGTTATTTTTATCCCGTCCTGTAGGTATAATGTATCTTTGGTCTAATAGTACAGGAATTGCCAGCGGTGTCAATTCATTATTTAACAGATCGATGTTGAAATAATGCCGAGAAACGATAATTGGACAATTATTGTTTACAGTGTACCTTCAGGCTAATACATACGCGTTTACTAAGGCAATTTATCAACTATTCGTATTACAATGAGACTCAATAACAATACTAATTGAAAACGCTCTTAAATGTCGATAAAAGAATATTTTTTATGGCAATATATTCAATCATACTGAATTCAATATTTTTCTTCAACGTTTCTTATTTATGTTTTATGTAGCAACACACATTAAATATTCCTACACATAAAAGATAAGTATTCCGTCACACTGGAAAGGTAATAAAAACAAGATACCTGTGCTTCAGAGATGTACACAAGTTACATTTAGATTTTTAAAAAATTGCATATATGCAGAGTTACGCGAACTTCAAAATTAATATATGTATGAATTTTTATACAGCGCTCTAACATGTCGTCGGTCTGAATATCCTCTCGCTTTATTCCAGTTATCACAGAGATGATTTACGTAATGCATCGCAAAGTAACAAGTAATTACGATAGAAACGTACGACGTACAAAAAGGGAAGAAAAGAAAAAGTTTAAAAAAATGCGCATCGCGAAAAAGAACGGAGATATAACGAAGGTCTAACGAAACGGATGGTTTCGCGAGTATAAAAAATAAAAGAGGCTGCAGCAAGAAACACCGACGTAGAGAAAGATACGAAGACCGGGACAGAGGGAAATAGGAAGCGATGCGGGTACAAAGAATTCTGGGGAAATGGAGATGCGTGCGCAAGAAAAATGAAAAGGATTAAAGGGCCCCGTCGTCTTTGGCGTACTTGGCAAACTTTTCCGCGTAATTACATTAATGATTTCAACGTGTTCTAGCGAGATAAATATTGAAATTCTTGTTATGACATTTGGTTATACTAAAGATAACGAAGCGTTCACACTCCCTTTAAGCGCAAGCACAATGATATTAAATACTGTATTTACCGTAGCATTGGTGTCGTTAAACGTACAATGTTCAGTTGGACCTTCGCAAACTTAATTATAATTCGTGCGGTACGCGACATATTAATAACTTTATGTCACTTTTACATGCGACGGCGTACAGAGCCAAAGGTGAATCACCTCAAAGAACATAACGTATGAATTTTACATTCAGTTACATATATATGCGACAGCAGAATACATATCTTTCTATGTGTTATAAATATATTAATATCGTTGTATTTCATATGTTTATTTAATGCACGCATTAAGTTATAAAGACAGTAATAAGACGATAACAGCAATAATCAGAAGAGTTTTATTCCGAAAGAGAGATTACCCAGAACGTCATACATATATTCTTTGAGGGAAAGTTTAAAAAATATTATATAATATATATTACATCATGTATATATAATTTTTCGAACAAAATCAAGGAAAAAAATAGCAGAATTAACTCCTTGCTTTCTGTCGGAAAATAACAAATGTTCTTTCGACTGGGCTTACGAAATTTTCGTGTCGTAACTTTACTCACATCCTACGGAGATCATCGACCATACGAAGGAATATGCTCTAGATTGCCTAAGAGCGCAACACGCTCTAGAGCGTAATACTCGCGTGAACGAGTTATGTCAGTCCGATGTTTCCCGTAAACATGCGGAGCACAGAACAGACTACTATAAGCCATTGTGGATGGTGCTTAACGCGGCCTGGTCGTCCCGGGGGAGACGGCGCTTTATACATACCTAACTACCCTCCAGAATAACTTCTCGTAGCACGCCGCTTATCCTCTCGCGCCGTTCCAGCCATCCTCCAGCCATTCTCCACGGTTTCCCGGTTTCTTCGATTTCTCGGCATTCTTCGCGGTTCGCAGTTTCCGCACTCGCCCGCATTCTATCCGGACTATCCCGTTGTTTTTGCTCCGGCTCGCCGGAGCGGCACGCCTTCCGCGCTGGATTTTCCGTCGCGTCCGTCACAAAGTAATTCCACGTTGATGAATTTTTGCGCGTTTCGCGAGGATGCTGTTGCGAATATCATTAATGTACGAGGGATGTTGGCACTTTTCCACATTTTTATCACTATACGAATAATTTTCGAAAATATTTGACATCGCTAGTAGGGTAATTATTTAAAACTTATTAAAGACTTAAACATTTTTAGAATATATATCGTAAAGAGAAAAACTTGCGCGAATTTGTATTATATATTGTGAACAATTGAGACCATACTTATTTTTGGATGAAACATTGCGATAACATATTATTTTTTCGAATTTTACTTAGCATAAGTAGACCGAGATATTCTGTCAGTATCAAATGACCTCACAATCGATCGCTAGTATCTTGCCAAGAACACCGGCAGCGGCATGACGTACACTTTGTCAAAACGAGAGCATCGGATCTATTCAGCCATAGTGCATCTCATTTGACAGAATTATGCAGTCTATTGTTGCAGCCACGCAACGAAGCGTCTCGCACTGTCCAATCAGGCATGAATCATCCGGTTTCGGTTTCCTCGTGCATCTATTACCCGCCGCTTGTCAGTCGACTAATTTGCTGGTTAGTTCATTCGCCGCAATTATGTCCGCGCGACCACGAATTTGTATGCCCGGCCACTTTGAGATGAGTATCGGGGGTGCGCAATGTATAACAATTTCTCAAAATAGGAAGCGCAAACAAGAAAAGCGTTTGTAATCGATCTCATCTCGTTTCACTGGAATTGTATACGGCTGACGAAATTAATTCCAATGTACCATAAATAAAGACTGTAATTTTTATTAAGGTAGAAAAACACAGTTTAATAGGGACCTTACACGGTCAATAATACTGTCAGTATCAACAAATACTGAGACAATATTATTGATCGTGTGTGGTTAATATTGATGGATTGATGTAGGATATTGACAGTGATCCGAATTTTTTGATTCTCGAGCATCAGTATCGCTGTGATAGGGATTTTGACAATAATACTGATTGTGTGAAGAGAACGCGTCAGTATTGTAAAAAGATCATATAAATAGTATAAAAATATCGTCAGGTTGTAAAAATATTAATGTATATTGTCAATATTACTGATTTTCAATATTACTGATCAGTATTATTGATCGTGTAAGGTCCGTATAAGAGTGACAAATTGAAGATCACGTTTGAAGATCATGTTTTCTCCGACACCAAACAAAGTATTCTAGTTGTGTTTAGATTTGGCCCCATCCCATAACGGTAAAGGTTTAATCCTCTTTTCATTGAGTCCGTGCGCAGCTGGCTCGGTTTCCATACTCCTATCACGAAAATGATTAACCTATCGGAGCGAACTCGGCCGTCCAATGCAGCTCGGACTTTGTTGCCGAGCTCAGTGAAAAGCTCGGCTACACGGCGACCTGTTGGCGCGATCGTCTACTTAAACCACTTATATACGGCAACGTGCCCACCAACGGAGCGACCATCGAGTAGACTCGAGTAGAAATAAAAGAGAGTCGATAGGCCCTCGAGACGCGTTCTCTGGTCCATCTCCCCGGGATTCTCTCCCTTCCCCCCTCTCTCTGATCCAATTTCAGCTCGTCTCTCTTCGTATTGCCGGAAAGGAAGGAAAAAAAGCGACCGCCAAGCGCAGAGCACGACGACCAATGGCCGCACGCGAAGAATCGTAATAACACTGTCGCTTGTAACGATGCGTTCACGGATGGATGTTTTTCCCGATCGGAGCTCGCAATTTGAGCATCGGCGGTAGCCCCATCTCAAATTTCACGATACTCGAATTTCAAATTTTTATACCGCAAGGAGAAAGACGTTTAAATTGTTACAACATGAATTTTACTCTTAATTAGGAGATCGAATGTCCTTATTATATACCACAATCATAATTGTATGCTTTAATTAATTATAATGTAATCGATAAATTGAAATTTGATATTAAGTTGCGTGATAATATTGATGTATTATACGCCGTGCAAAATTTGTGTTTCTCCAAGAATATAACTGACATTTACGTTTTGAAGATTGAGTTGAGGAAACAAAACGCAGCACTAAAAACGTAATAAAAATTTAAGGAATCTAGAGATCAAGGAAATAAACGACATTAATAACGTTTGCGGGTAGTATACAAATCTCTATCATTATATCATTTCAGTACGATATCGATATCGGAGCAAATGCGGTTTCGGCGGCCTCACGTTATTACATTAACAGATCAAACGTGACCGGTGCGGACAGATCGTTCAATCCGACGATCGCGTTACCGCAAAAACGCGGAAAAAACCGGCGAGAACTCGCCGTGTTACTTCCGATGATCCGACGTGTCAGTTTAACGCGAATTTCGGAGCGCCAAACCGCGAAATCGGGTTTTCGAAACTATTCCAGCGAGGGGCTCTGCCTGACCTGCGTAAATCTGCGTTGAATCAGATATAATTGCATAATTGCAGTGAATTAGCGGCTGAATTATGCTACTTAACATTCGTTTGATAATGCATCAGTCGGACAAATCGGATAGTATGCGTCAAACGCAAGGCGTAAATTCCTGCCTTTTGTTATAGAAAGTACGAAACAATTTCCATATCGCCTATTTGCTACAACGATATAACTAAAAAATTGTCATTTTTTAGTTGTTTGCAAGATGGGGTCTTTGAAGTTCTTATTACTGGTAGAACGACATAACTGAGCTTTTAAAATTGAAAAGAGAAATGAGAATTTTGCATCAAGAGTGTTATAAGCCAAAAAGGGTTGCTTTTAAAGATTCATTTTTTACGGCGGGTGAGAATTCAATACATTGAATGAAGAGCTACTTTTATTTCTCTACAATCAGTTTTTAAACTAAAATCGCATTTAAAAATGATATTTTAATGATCTTAATGATTCAAAGTTTAATAATTCAAAACATTCAAATTCGTTTTCTGAAAACAAATTTCTTGTTTTTGTTATGTCGATGCGTTAGAACAAATAAGCGATATGATTCTTTGAGGCTTTAACATTGTTATGTCATTTGAATCTAACAATGTTGATACATACGGAAAATAAAGTTTGAACAATCACATTTAGCTGAATATTATTTTAGCTTTGATTGACATTTGCTAATTAACGCAATTAATTCATCGACAGTTATAATATATTCTAGTGCCTCATCTCTTAATAGTATGTGTAAGAATTGGGGAAACAACACAAATTTTCAACATTATACAAGAAGTCATATCTATCACATTATTTTTAGTATCAGATTTTTTTATCAATCTCAAATAAATTTTTTCTCAGTAAGACTATTGGGAGATTAAAGGGATTATAATTTAGCACGACTTTTACTTCGCAATTATATCTTTATAGCTGAACCTCAAATTAAAGTTCTGCTAAAGTGAAATCCATTTGAAATTCTGAATAAGAAATAGTTTTGTCATCTATTTTCTCTTCTCAGGTTTGTATGCAGAAAGCTTCTCATTTTCAATTACCAATTACAATGCACAACAATAGGTGTTCCGATATCTTTTTTTGTAAAAAAAATGATACATCGTGAAAAAAATAATACAAAACTAGACATCCTGTACAATCGAATTAGCTCTTCTCTAGATAGAAATTCTGTTTTTACCGCGGTATTTGTCACTGTCGTCAAGACTTTTGAGGATGAGTTATCTCGGAACTCGAGACAAAACATCCGTTGTTAATGCACTTTAAACATTAATTTCATCAGTCGAATAACGTATAGAGATAATCGAGCATTCTGGTCAGAAGTTTCTGGCGTTTTTAATTTACGGTCATTGCTCACGGCTTGGACAGGTTCGGCAATTTTTCTCATTATACTTATCCTATCATCCCTCTCGATGCTTTCGCAGTTTCGCTTTTTACTCATCTCGTGTGCTCGCCCTTCTTTCATCCAGTCTATCTCGCCTTTATTATCCCCACCCTCATTCTGCTAACTCCGCTATTTTTATTTTCCTACCCTCGCACTCTGCACACGTCCTTTTCATACGGTACTTTGCCAGATGTTCAAACGATCCCTTTCTCGCCTTACACATACTCCGCACCTTTCTACATCCGCGTCGCTCGTTCTCACATCTTATCTTCTAACTTCTGACTTTCTTTTGCCGTACCCTCACATAGTGTTTATTTCAGTCGGGCCCTTTTACACGAAATTATACCTCGTGCGGAATTGTACTCAATAAAACTAACTTGGAGAGAGCGAGAGAAAACGTTAGTATTACATTTCATATAATTTTCTACAATATCTTAAAATATTCTATTGCACAGGAAGAACATCGTATTAGATTATTAAATAAACACGTTATTTCATATTTAAATATAGAAACTAGTAGTATTATTAAGTACATAGTGTATGTAATTGAAACTAATAATAATATAGATAAATAAAAAATGCCTTTTTCTTCATCAACATTTAATTAAACGCAATTATCTTTGGCAATTTTGAGAGCATAAATAATGTTTAAACCTAACTTCCATCCCAAGAAGATTTTTCCTACTCTATTTGAAACAGCGAAAGAAATAATTCATTTTAAGCTATTAAACGTAGGCCAAACTGTCACGGTAAAGATTTATTATTTCGTGTTATAACGAACTTACGAAAAACTCCGGGAGAGAAGCAACCTTTCTCATCAATCGAAAGGGCTCTTTGTTATTACCGGATGGAAGATCCTCATACTACAGATTATGCGACGGACGATTGCAAAGTTAGATTGGGAAATTCTGCCTCATTTATCACATCCTCCGAATATTTCCAACGGATTACCATCTTTTCCGAGATTTTAAGAATGATATGTAGCGGAAAATATTTACAAGCCAAAAAGATTTAAAAAATTCATTAACTGATTTCGGGTCGCTAGTAAAACTGAATTTTGCAAAAAGAGCATTTATGATTTCT
This sequence comes from Aphaenogaster floridana, assembly GCA_003063835.1. NCBI lineage: Eukaryota > Metazoa > Arthropoda > Insecta > Hymenoptera > Formicidae > Aphaenogaster > Aphaenogaster floridana. The sequence continues at coordinate 169,910 of NJRP01000183.1, forward strand.
ATATATGTGGAAAAAAAAGATTGAACACAATAAAATCCCCAACAAAGTCTATTTTGTTGAATAAAATTATCTAATTTAAAGAACATGTCATGTTTTATTACAACAAAGAGAAGGAGAGACAAAGAGAGATGAGTCAGAATTGAAGAGGAATTTATCATTAAAAGGGCCATTATTTTTTGACATATTTTGTATAACATCATGTATTATCGTCGCGATGAATGAAAAATGACGTGGCACTTTTTCCTTATATCGCGCAGCGATGTCGTTCCATTTAGAAAATTAATAATAATCATTAACTAGTAATGGCATGTGACATATGCATCGTAAGCTCGACACGCGCGACGAAATGCGCGGCTTAAATGCACGTCAGCGTGCTTGAACTCCACGGTACGGCGAGGTCGGCCGAGCGCATAATATCCGCTCTTCGGTAATCGATCGTACTCATTTCGGCTGCAAACGTAATTACGTCTGTCAAAGGAGATGCTTTATATCTTTTGTGAAAGAGACTGTACACGTCGCTCAGGAAATAGAGAGAAAGATACTCTCCGGTCGAGAATCTCCAGGCACTTTGATGACCGATCGCTTCCCTCTTTCTCTTTCGTGCTTTCAGCGCATGGACTTTCATTAGGTGAATCGAAATCTGTTTCTTTCGCTCTCGATGCGGAAGCTTTCCGGATATTTGACCGGGATAGCGATCACATATCACGAAGCAGCGGAAAGACGCGTATGTTTCTATATTTAGTTTATTTAAGTAGTTTATTTTAAAGATTAAGTTAAAACAAAATCAGTTTTAAGGACCGGTTTTTTCAAAAAAGTGTGTAAAATTGAAGATAAATTATTGCTTATCGAGATTTGAGAAAACATTAAATATTTTGACAAATCTTACGTTATGGAATTGGAAAATGCAATCCGTAATTTATATCCACATATATCACGAAGATCTTCAATATTTCGAAAATTATGTTAAACTCAAATTGATTTGTACAGTTATTGCCCTATTTCATGAATTTAATTCCAGTCAATTGAATCATCTGTCAATCTGTTAACTGAATCATCGATTATCATCTGTTAAAATCTCGCACTAATTAAGATAATATAAAATTGATTTAACAATTTTAAAGATTGAATCGCATGAATAAAATTTCGAGAAAAATGGGTATAAAAATACTATATAAATATCTGTTTACATTCCAAACAGAAATACTATTGTAAATAGGAAATTGCAGCGGATGCCATGAAAATGTGTGAATAAAAAAAAGGATATATGTATGTAAAAACAAATACTTCGATAAAAGTGTAATTGACTTGTTGGACAAAATAATGAATTCATATTTGGTTTGTGTATGGTATTAATTTTGCGAATCACGATATATTAAATAATATATTTGTTTTGAACCCAAATCTGATTTTGATACGCTTACTAGTAATATTATGATAAAAATTCCATTAATGCAATGGAAATTTTATTGTGCAGATGCACAATTTAAATAGAAAATATATACATTTCAAATTGTTTAAGCTGCTTCAAAATTGATCCTTCCAACTTGTGAATATATATATATATAAACATGCGATTAATTGAATACGTCAATTGCGTAACGATATAAAAGATAGAGTTAATAAAAAATATTTCTTTAGTCTATTAGAAAATAAGAAGAAAGATTTTACCATTGGAGCCTATTAAAAAAAAACAGAACGTGTGATTAATGTCTCTAGATCATCCTATAAACGAAATTGAATATGATGAGTCACCGATGAGAATAATGCAAAGGTCTCCATCGTTGCAAAGAGGAAGTGCGAAAATTTCATCGGCGTTGCGTTAATGGATTTTCACGTTTCTCCCGAGGGAAACACTTGGTCTTGATGACCCAATTAAAAGGCGGAATAACCAGGCATTATCGTTGAACTGATAACGTCGGATCGTAACGAGCGCGTGTAAGCGCTTTTCCACGCGTTGCCGCAATGGCGGTTACTAAAAAATCGTAACTGCTGGATACGTGCGCATTGAATAAAACGTGTACACAGACAGGCCGCGCTTAATTAAAATTGTTTCCATTACGAGGGGCTCGATGTATCTCGCCGAAAGGTTATTTTCAATTGCATAATTAAGTAAATACCATGAAACAACATATTAAGCAATCGCGATTAGCGTTTGTCAGGGGTCTGTTTATCAGCATTTAGTATCGTCAGTGATTTTACGATCCGATCTCTAGAAATTTATTATCAGAATTCGAGAGATTCGATTCTTGATAATTTATCACATCTTGAAAAGAGTATAATTATTTTTATTTACACAAAAATATTTATAATATTAAATATATTAAATATTATTGTGTGTGTGTGTGTGTGTGTGTGTGTGTGTGTGTGTAATAATTTTATATAATTCATTATTTTATTATGCAATAAAAAATGATTATTCATGTTTGATTTTGCTTATGTTAAGTTCTCTTCTCTAATCTTACAAATAAATAAAAAATATTCTAATCTTATTATTAAATTTTATGATAAACTATCGTGTCGAAAATTGTGTACTTTTTTGTTGAAATAAATAAAATTTGATTTAATCTATTTTATGTTAACTACATAATTTCCAATATTATTTTATACATTATATTGTCGCATAAAAAAATATTACAAACGTATATGTGTGTGTATAAAATCCAAACAATATATATAGAGGAGAGTTGCCTAATGTGTACGGTCACCTAAGTCGTACCTCATTAATTTTTTTCATATTAATAAAATAACAAATATAAGTTTTTAAATCGTATTATTAATCGTATTAGTATTATTATTATTATATATTGAATATTTTTTGATTTGTTATTAATGTATATAATCCTTCAAACATATTTTTTGTTATTTTCATTCGAAAATTTACTATTTTTAAAGGAAC
>NJRP01000183.1:172955-185561 GCA_003063835.1 Aphaenogaster floridana
TATAAATTCAACCACTGCACTTGTGGTGATATTTATGAAACTTATATGTAACTAACTTTTTGCGCGAAATTTCGTTGTTTCTTGCAATTATATTAACGTGACGTTTTGAAACACCACAAGTGCAGTAGTTGAATTTATACGCAAAGTGGTGCGATTTAGGGGCCGGTGCGATATCGGCAACCTTACCCTATATTATCTGAAAAATTCACAAACGCAGATCTGCGGAATGTTCGGTATAATTCTCATAGTGAATGACCTGTTTCATGAATTTGCTTTCTCTATGGCTCTTACGCTTCTTCGTTAATTTTCAATTTATGCCGCGCAGCCCGCAGCGGCATGAAATATTCCGCTTCTTATTTAACCGGGCACCGTACGTCAGAAGTATTTTAAACGATCGCTCATGAATAAAACAAATCGTCACATTTAAATTACCGTGGCCAATAGGATCGCGCGCCATAAATTTTCATAAGCTCATCTTTATTAAACCTTTATTAAAGCAAGTGCTGCCGTTTGCAACAAAGCAGTTTATTCCGCGTGAATCTTTCCATTTTTACTAATAATTGCGATAATAATTGCTTGCTTAACTTTTCTGCACATTTCTACATCCGAGAGAATTGTTTGATCGTTATGTAATTCATCACAGTAAAATTATAATTAAAAGCATAAATTATTTTCAAAAGTAAGGAGATGAATAATACGATTATTTATTACTGTAAATAAAAAAATACAATAACTTTGAAGCTTCATAAAAGAAGCATAAAAAATTACACCCGCGATTGATCTTACGCATAAATAATTTCCTGGATAATTTAATTTATCGTATAACAATAAATAATGTTCAATGAATTTCTGCGCATAGATGCTCTCGAGTGAATCTCATCAGAGAAATTCTCCGACGTTATTAATCGCCGCTTGACCATTTCGTGTCAGCTTGTTAATAATACCGGGAGCTTTTTCGATCGAGATTGGCGACGACAAGGTTTTAAATTAATGTCAAGAAGAAGGTCACAGATTGGTGGGTTCCGCAAGATGGCACACGGCGGATCGTAGAATTCGACGATTACAAATTACGGGGCAAACTGCGACCACCGCACCGGCGCGGCGGCCCTTGCCCTCCCCCTTCCCCCTCGCACCCTTCTTGCCCACGCTACGAAACCGCGCGTTCTAACGTAGGAAATTTATGGTCGTCCTCGTGAATTCAGCCGGCTGGCGTTACGAAAATCGAAGGTGTAATTTATACGGTCAACCATCATTTTCACTGAGCCCTGAAGCCTTAATGGCACCCCTCGGAATCGCGTCGTCGTCGATGTCGACGTTGTCTGCGACGTGCGTACGTCACGTCTGCCGTCGATCCCGACGCGACGCTAATAATTAACGCATCGCGTGTCTCGGACATCATTCCCGTGCCGTTTAGGGTTGAGTGATAACAGTAATCGCGAGTCGAGAGGTCAGCAATTAATACGCGGCATTTAATTTTAATTTATTAATTTTTCGGGATGGGGAGGAGGGGAATCTTATAGATGCTTGTTAGCATCAGTATCATTACATTGATTATCAATTTAATATTGTGATCAAAGAGCTGCGTTTCAAGACCGATAGTAACGGCGCGCAGTTTATTGAAAAATCACACATTAATATTATTGGAGCACTAAGATCTGCTATGACCGTCAGTGGCCTATCTCGAATTTGAATTGTTTTAAACATATCGCGGTCCAGTCAATTTTAATGTTAATTTATTAAAATTGGTATTTTTAACGACGATCTCTTCGGAAAGGTCACATGAAAATGTTTTTAACGCGCGAATAAACGCAGAATACACGAGAACGACCTGAAAATATTATCTCTAAACGCGCGTTTCCTTTTTAAGCACGCTGTTTCCGATGCGTAGGTAATTCATAGCAACTGATCGAAAAATCATCTGCGCGTAACCTACGTGCAATCGCGCGTGAATCTGTCATTAACGTCGATTAATAATTCGTCGCGGTAAACGGTAGAGATAATTAATAATTACGATTACATGAGGCAGGATTGTGACGGTACGATACGTTACTTGTGTTGAACTATTAATTAACGATCCAATACACCGATATATAGGGCAACACCTCGCTAGACAATTATCGTGTAAAAATCGTGAACTAATATAGATGCATAAAATCAATAATTAAAAGAGCTTTTATTTCATAATTTTTATTTCATAGCTTTTATTTCATAGCTTTTATTTTATAGCCTTCAATATTCTCTATTTACGGATTTCTCGATTACTCTACTTATACAATTCCCTCGAAACCGACTTATTACGTTCGAGCTAGAGCTTTTGATCCTCGGAAAGTCCTGATTTCGTTCAATCCATAGATCCTTGATTGCATGCTCTTAACTGCGGTAGTTGGTATATAGATACGCTCGAATCGATTATGATTGCGAGACACTCGCGTACGGCTCGATCTCTCCCTCAAACACCAAGATTCTCGTACACGGCTGTGTTATACCTAATGCAAGAAGTTTCTCAATTTAGTTCGCATTGGAGTACATTGCGACTGCATTCGCTATTAAACGCACACGAAACTAGTGATACGACTTGTATGCACGGTGTTCCCGGAAATGCGGAGATTTCGATTGCCTCCAAAAATGAACAATTTCGTCGCAGTAATTAATTAACCGTGAATGTACCGCAACAATGATCACGTAAAGTTCTAACAAAGAGATTCTTCAAAATAAAAGTTGGCATTTTAATTGAGCTCATTCATACATAGAATTGTTTAGTAAGTGAATTAAACGATTTTTCTATTCCAAAAAAGAATACGATTCATGAAAAATAAGAAAATTTTAGTTGCAATGTTTTTCATTAAATATAAAATTAAATATTAAATTAAAAACAATTTTTAACATTTATGATCTCATATTTCAGTTATTCATATTTTATTTACACTTATATGATACCTATATTTCACAAATATGAGAAATTAACTCATATAGAATTTTTATGGTAAAATTAACAAAAAATTGCAACATTCATAATTAACAAAAAAAATTTGCGGAACAAATGATTTTTTTATATAATTCTGAGCAACCTTATACCGACATAAATGTGTCGATGTAAAAATTTCGTTCGAGCTATCTGCGAGTGCATTAAAAAAAAGGATCCCTTCGGCATTATTCGCCGCGTTTTCGACGCCACATTTCCGCGCGAGCGAGGGAAAAGAGATCGTCGAATGCAGAAATTATTTCCGCCAAAATGTGCAGCGTTAAACGGACGTTCGCGCATATATCGAGGCGGACGCAAAAAGATCTTCAGAAACACGCGTACGCGATAAGCGCGGTATTTCAAAATGCGGTACATATGATAGCAGAACTTCCTCAATTTATTCCTCGGAGCTACCGCGCGCGCGATGTGAATGCAACACTCGCTGTTGCTGAATGCAATCGTCGTGCAAAAGCGGTAAATCTCTCATCGCAAAATGGTCGACAACGGCAAGCGCCAACGATAACAGCTTTTTTAAATTCAACAACCAATTATCTACTGCGTCTTGAGAATTTTTAATTGTACATTCTATTTTCCCACAAAAAGAGCTACTGCTTCTTCAACCCCAGTATGTTGATATCTAAAATTATTTATTGTTTATTTATTTATTAACATTTTTGTATATTTTTGTACTAGAAATATGCTATGAACTGTTTTAGTGCCAATTTGCAGTTGTGTGAGAAAAGGACATGGGCACTTTGGGAGAAACAAAATTCTTACAATATACTTCCTCACATGGAACTAATTACGACATAATATAGTACAATAATTGTATATCTGCTAATCTCTTTTACGAGAAGAAGTCACATCGAATTAATAATTGATCCTTTTCCAGGTTTGATGAGTATAATACGCTATATACAGGGTGTAATAAAAAGATCGAGACACTGGATTATCTCGGAAAATATAAGTTTTATAGAAAAATGGTTTAGACAGAAAAGTTGTAGGGTGTAAAGAGATCTATTCATTAATCTTATCAGTTTGACCTTGGGTGGCGTCACCAAGGTCAGCACAAGGTCAGGACCTTGAATTTTTAAAATGGAACCCCCTATTTTTATTGCATATTCTTGTAGCTAATCTCGAGAGCTTTCCAAAACACTATAAGAAAATATTTTTTCATTAAATACTTTTCGAGTTATAAGGCTTGAAAGTTACAGTACTGCCGGCATTAGCATTACCCGTGATGTACCACGCGGAGGTTGCCCAGTCGGATTTACACCTCTTTTGTGCTCGGAGGAAGATCGGAGGATGATCCAGCCAATAAAGGCAAGATCGGAGGATAATTCAGCTAATGAAGGCAAGATCGGAGGATGCTAATGGCGGCGGTACTGTAACTTTCAAGCCTTATAACTCGAAAAGTACTTAATGAAAAAATATTTTCTTAAAGTGTTTTGGAAAGCTCTCGAGATAAAATACAAGAATATGCAATGAAAAATAGAGGGTTCCATTTAAAAAATTCAAGGTGACCTTGTCCTGACCTTGGTGACGCCACCCAAGATCAAACTGATAAGATTAATGAATAGATCTCTTTACACCCTACAACTTTTGTCTGAAACATTTTTCTATAAAACTTATATTTTCCGAGATAATTCAGTGTCTCGACTTTTTTGTTACATCCTGATAACGCTAAATTTATAGTGCTGTAATAAGTTGTTCGAGAAGTCAGTTGATATTTTAATTATTCTCGATAAGATCGAACAAAAATTATTTGCAATTCTCTAAGTCATCTTAAACCGATTTATCACGGACCGGTCAAGGTGTTAGATCGTGAACGTTTGACTTTCAAATAATCCGGTTAAAGGATCAAGCAACGTCGCTTAGATTTTGTCGACTCACACTCTTCAGCTCGCAACGCGGCTGATGAGTGCATCGCTATGCAGCCTCTCTTATCGAGCGGCTCCGATGAGTTGCCGAAGGCGTCTAATTTATTCGCGTTTCGCGCTTACGATAATGGCTGGCAATTATCGTCGGCTTGATGCATCTGGTCTTTTTTAATGGGCCACGCGCGTGCAAGCCACCCGCTATAACGTCGTCGTCAGGACGGCGTTAATTCTCGTTAATTCCCCTAATTTCAATATGCCTCGCGTGCAACGAGGATTTTACGCGATGGCGATTAATTATGCATCCTTATCGCTCGTCGTTGGCCTGTAGCGCGCGCTACGTTCGAGAAGCGAGCGCATATCACGATGAATTATAGCGCTTGTCGCGTTGCACGACGGAACTGATTTGCGTTGTTGGTTCTTCCCGAATCACTCGAAATCCGAATGTGTCCGCACGTGCTATTACTAGCAATAGCACTCGTTAGTCAGGATTATAATGATTATGATTTATAATATAGAATCCCAAAATGGGCCTAATAAACTGTTTTTCATCTATGGATTCTTGTATCAACTCAAGACCGATTTTTTCTTAACAAAAATGCCGAAAAAGTTTACATTCATCGTACATGTTCAAGATTAAATACCTTGAAACTTAATTTTAAAATTATTTTGTTATAAAACTCACTTAAAATTAAATGAAAAATATATTTCTACTATTTATTTGCATCTCCGAAATTTAACGTTTGGAAAGCTTTTGAGAAAAGGAGAGAGAGAGAGAGAGAGAGAGGGAGGGAGGGAGGGAAGGAGGGAGGGAGAGAGAGGGGAGAGAGAGAGAGAGAGAGAGAGAAGAGATAATTTTAAAAAGGTCGTCTACATTATAGCCATATCGAGGTCTAGCTTTATTCAAATGACAAGGTTCCCGTTAACACGCAATTGCTTATTCTCAAATCACGCAACCACAATTCAACATCATACTACGGTTTTGCCCTCAACATGTCAAGCTTTTTGAAGATACGGGGGGTCCGAGACCCCTGAAATCAGAGGTGATTTTTTTATCTCCAATTCTGTCATGCGTGCGTGTGCACGTGGATACACGCCGATTCGGCCAATGGGCGATGTTTGCTTATCACGGAGGGACGTAAATTAAGGAACCGGCGGCCATAAATCACACAACTAGAACGGACTGTATCGCCGTCAGAATATCAAAACGCGTCGGAAGGCTCGACACGACGAATATAGAGTTGGAATAACTTAGCGAACGTCAAGGAAAAATCGCGCTTTAATCGCGCTCGTTCGTCGCGAGCTTTAATAGCACACTCGGCTCCTAGAGTAACATTTATCTAGAGCCCTCATTTTTTTCCCTCTTTCCATATTGCGCTGCAACGTTACGATTATACGAGTTTTCCAAGAAAACTGTACACGCCCGGCAGAAGCCCGTTTCTTCAGAAATTTACATATTTCTTTTCCTCGGATAAAGGATAATCCTTAAGCTTAGTTAGCCATTTAATATTAAAAATTGCAGTTGCAGAAATGAGAATTGTAGCGAATATTTATTTTACAAAACATTTAACAAATGCATTTATGTCGACCTAAAATTGAAATTAGTGTAGCTTTTAATTAATATCTGTTTAAATATATAACAGTATCGAAAATTTAAAATTATTTATTTTGAATAATTTTAATAAATATATATAATTCAATTAGATAAGTCAACTTCTTGCAATATCCATGCGATGGTTATAAGAACATATAAATATCAAATTTATAGATAGTTATTATACATAGTATAATGTTAAAGTTCACGAAATGGCGACTTGCCTCAATCGTGATGCTTTTATTAGAACATTTCAGTCGCAAGGAAATGAGCTTGATATGTACAGTGGAAGCTAATTAGCATGGTAAACGCTTTAATTTCGGAAACCCGTAGTAGCATCGTTTCGGAAATTGCTAGTCGACTACTGAGAAAATACTCCATTTTTACGTGATTCGAATTTCGGAGTTTTCCGTCCGTTAATCTTCACAAGGTTTATACCGAGAGAAACTTCCAATTAACTCTACGACGTTTACGATCGGCGGTTACGATTGATCATTCTAATAGTTAATTCGAATTCCGTGAAACGTGGCCATAAACGTGATTTCGGGGCGCATTTCAACGATTTATCGCATTCTTTATGTACGTGTTGTAAGGTGCGCGTGTTGTTTGCTTCTTTATTTTTCTCTTTCTCAAAATTTAACGACGGAAATCTCGTTGCGGTTTTATTTACCTAATAGCAACGTTTTGAAATTCCGCACGGTTACGTCGTCGAAATTCAAAGTCTCGATCTCGCCGCGAAACGATCGAGATTGTACTTTGATGTGTTTCCTCTTACGTGCCTCGAATTGTATTTCGCACACGCAGCCATTCTCGTTTCGTGTCTTCGCGACGTTTGTTAGAGAAATTATAATTTGTCTTACAGGATAATCACCGGGAATCACGGCTCCGGAAAATAGATTTTCACAGCTGACTTACCTAAAACACATAAAAAGCATATTCATTAGTAACACATTCGTAATTTATAAAAAATAATTTAACTTTTAAAACTGGAAAAAATTTTAGCAAAATTATAGCTATAGTTTGTTATATACAGATATTTTCATTTTAATATGATAGGTAACAAATTCACTTTTCTAGCTGTATGTTTTTGAAATAATACATTTATTTATAATAAGGCATGTCTATGCTCATGCCTTGAAAAGAAGAAAAAGCAGAGTAGAGAGAAATGTTAAAATGGATGTACAGAATAGTTAAAGTGGAAAAGGAAGATAAGAGAGGGATCTAGAGTTATTATTATATTATTATATTACTATTAGCGAATATTCTCTTTCAAGATAATTTAGATTGCGGTTTAATGATGTTTATATTTTACTTCTTATTACGCGAAGATAGGGTGTGACCAGTAGAGAGATTTGAAAGAACTTCAAAAGAATATATCTTTAAAAAACTTGTTTCGTAACTTGTAGTTCAGAAAACCTTTTACTCTCGTCGAGCTTAAACATATATATAATATATATATACACATATATATTATATATATATAAGTAATAAAATTCTAAATTTTAAAACTTCTTTAAGAAGTTCTATATGAATAGCTTTGATAATACCGTTCTGTTACTTATTGGTACTTTTCAAGCTTGGTTCGCTAAAATCCTTTCACTTTAATGGCAACTTCAACATTACAGTTACGGTAATCTCGCCCATTAAGCTCCCTATTAAATTTTCGCTAAGAAGGAACCAAGTATAAATTGCATAAAATATAGAAAGTTGCTAGACATCGATCAAAAAGAACATCCTGTATATTATTCATCGTCGAATTGATATTCCAAAGAAGGAAAGATTCAATACGGAGGGTAAAATCAGCTTTACAACTAAATCGCGCTATCTTTGACATTTGATGCTGCTGACATAAATCGGATTTTTTTAAATTTAAGACAAATTGTCATACGAAAGCCGACTATCATAAAAATGACATATTGGCATCACTGTTTGATTACTCAGTAATATTTCATGAGTAATATAGGTACCCTGATTTGCAATATTTGCATATTTAAAATTTTCTGACGCTTTATAAAAAGTAGTATTTCAGCATTTTTTATATTAAGCACAAGAGATATATATATATATATATATATATATATATAGCAAAACTATATTAAATGTCTAAGAATTTTTGTGGAAAATTTGTGGATATTCCTTGCAAAATTTGGAATCCATTTTTATTAATAAGTCGCTAATCGTGAATTAATTTTCATAAACAAAAATAAGAAATAAAACATTACATGCCATTAAAAATAGATTCAATTTCAACATAATTTTAAAAACAGTGAGTAAAATATTAAATAATTGAAATTTAAAATGCTATGAAAAATTATTATCCCTTTCAACGAATTCGTTAAAAAAATTGACTCCATATTGACTCCGATAAAATACAACATATATATAATATGTATAAAAATAGAATAATAAAATCTTCTCTTTGCCAGTAAACAAATAACAGAAGTAATAATATATATGATCGGCACAACTGGCCAATAAAATATTTATTTTAATGTACTACGTTTCGGCCATGGGTTTTGGCCCTTTTCAAGTACAGAGTTAGTAAATTTTAAGTTTAACGTTCACCAAGTTATGATATAGACGTGCTTTTCAATGCAAAATATTTTACTTTGTAAATTTCTCTTTTTTCAAACTAATGGCGTTACTTGGACACATATCATCGTTATAAAGGAAATTTACCAACTCTGTACTTGAAAAGGGCTAAAACCCATGGCCGAAACGTAGTACATTAAAATAAATATTTTATTGGCCAGTTGTGTCGATCATATATATTATTACTTCTGTTATAATATGTATATTTTTCAATCCTGAAATATCCTGCATACAGCATGTATTATTATAATTTTATAATCTTTTCAATACTGGCTGCTGGAAATACAAATATATAGAAAAATATTGCAAAATTTCTGCACACGGCAGGTTCTGCTTGGAATTGTCTGCGTTATTGACGCCGTTTAATTAAATATGGCGTAACTTTTGCAGTGGCGTGTTTGCGGTACTATGATATTGAAGATCAGTCAACCATAACGAAGCCTTGCTAGAAGCTATACCGATTAGATAGCTGGGAGATTTCAGAAATTCTAAGATATCTCGAAAATCGCGCGAATTAGCAAATAAACCGAATATAGACATTTTTTATATCATAACACTCAGAGCCTATAACACATATTTCATTTAAAAAATTATTGAAGCATCTGCTTTATTATAAATTATTCCTGTAAATATTTGTAAGACAGTGTAAAATCACTTATTGCATGATAAATAACTAATTACAAAATAAAAGAATGTCTTAAAAGCATAATCGTAATTTTTCTTAGATTTTCTAAAATTCGATCGAACTTTAGTGCTTTAGTTTAGATGACTTTCTGGGCAAATCCAATAGATAAGTATTGTACGTTCGAAATAAATGTTTTACGAATAGAATTAAAGACGAAAGAATTCCAGAATGTTAAATCAAAAGTGTTTTGACATTTTAAAATATTATTAAGGAGGTGAAGTTGACTCTCCGATTAGTATCGCTCAAGTCCATCGCGAAAACACCGTCTGTGGCGAATTTCATGGAAACTCGACAAGCACGCTAAGCCACTTAATAAATCCATGTCCACATATATCACATAAAGATCGACAAACCGGAGAGTCTAAATCTCTGTGACTTCGCGTGCTGAATGCGTGCGAGATTGTTCCCATAAAATGATGATGAAAAATATTTAACATTCTGCATTCGTGAGTGTTGCTCGACAAAACGACAATGATAACAATAACCGACAGACGCGTTATTATTTTACATAAAGCTGTATAATAATTTATTTATGCATCGAATGTAACAAAAAGGTTTTATTCATACGTGGCAGTAAAAAAAATTATTTAACTTGAAATAATAATGTACGCTATATGAAATATCATGTCTATTAATCATACAAAGCATGAAAATAATTCTACGTAATAATCGATTCGTACACTCGACAGAATGTTTAAATGTGTACTTTTAAACGCGTGTCCAGATTTCTAATTTACTTTTATAATACAGAGCTTGTCAAACCATAAATTTTTGAATTTTTCAAATTATTACTTTCTTCTCTTTTTCAAATTTATAAACATTGCGTTTCATACGCGTGATAAATAATAATCGTCAATCAGGAATACATCGATTTAATGAGAATGCGCAAGGAATACTCGCATAAAATCGTCCTGACCACGGATATCAAGCCAATGATCTGCTTCCCGAGTATGAACAATCCGATTTTTCGATCGCGTTTGCGTAAATAACGACGATATAAGTAGGAGAAAGAGCTCTAATCGCGGCCAATTAAAAAAGAGCCCCACTAATGGAACGAACGTTTATACCGCACTTCGCTGACGCGGCAGTATTAGGTATGCCGTTCGGCCCGATATTTATCGAGGATTCGGCGTTCTCGTTTTATGTTTCTCCCAACGAAAGGAGGAGCGTTCGCCGCTTGTTGTTTTACGAGCGTGATCGCTATTCGATCAGGAAAATGCTGTTCTGCCATTACAACGAGCAACATTTTTCAATCTTTCCTTTTTTTCGTCGTAAAATACAATTGGATCGTTTGTTTCCGAAAGGTAACACATATTGGAAACTAAATTTTAAAGAAAACAAGAGAAATCTGTTTATTTGGAGAAATATATCAAAAATGTTATGCACTGCTTGCTCTCGAAAACTGTAAAACAGTAATTTCTCTTGAATGCGATAATCACATGTATGTGATTATCGAAATTTTATGTAGCATTATTTTATGTGTGTGCAAAATGTTCATTTTAATTTAATTTTATAAATTGACGTGACGTTTATAAAAATAACAGATTAATTAAAATTATTTTTTAATCTCTGCATTTAAAACAAAATAACATGTGTGATTTAAAAAAAAATAATACTGCTTTTTTATAAAATGGTTTTAGACAAAGTATTTTCTCCTTTATATAATACAAATATAATCTTGTAAGACTTAAAGTTAACAATAAAACAAACTTATTAATGTATAATAGATATACAATGTATATACGGATATGATTGTATAAAACAAACAAAAAACAACATTTTTTATGCTCAAACAAAATTTGCTAAAAACAGATAAGCCTTTAATGTTTGAAATTTTGGCGTAATAATACATTACAATATGCAATCTAAAAGTATCATTATATTATTCTCGATTGTGTTTTTCATCATGTGTAAAACTTTTTTATTTAATATACGATGTTAATAAATCAATTGTGATATATCCTAACATATGCTGTCGACTAATAAAATTGAGTGTTACGGAAAGATAAATTGTACTCAATGGAAAAAGAAAAAATAGATTTATTAAAATTTACGTTAAACTTCCAACAAAAATAGCTTGTTTTCTTCCTATGGGAAAAACTGTTATTTTCAGTCTATGTAATATTGATATACACGTATTTTTATTCGATATTATTTCCTAGTGTTGACAAATTTGCGAATTGACAATATTGATGAATAATAAATTGATGAAAGGCGATTCACTTTAATTGCCAATAAAAACGTTGTCTTTAATAATTAATTAATCATATAATATGGTTCTAATAATACAACGCCAAAATCAGGAATTGTCCTCAATGTAGATAATGCTCTTTGTGATCTTTTAATTTTCCTTGACTTTGAAGTTGCATTAAATTCTTCAACCGCACACTGTTAAAAAAATCTGTATTAAGAATAATATAAAATGTAGGAAGTTTTTATGCAGATACCGTATATGAAATTTCAAATACAAAGTTAAAAATTAAAGGAGTGGTATTTCGAAAATAAAAGTATCGAGCAGTAATATTACCATGCTCATCTGTTTGCTTATATACAAATGTTCTCATTTTCAATCGAAAATATGTATTATTACCTTGCGTATTCAAGAAAATCTTAAACGAGTTTTTAATATTCAATGTTGTGTATTAACATATGTAATGAATTGTAAGTCGACCCGACTGGCAAGAGATGGTATTCTATTAATTACTACGTATCAACCATACGGATTGTGGTCCTCCACGTGTAACAAATTTAATATTAATAAATGCTGAAGCATCTATTAGATTCTCTTGCCAGTCGGGTCGACTTACAATTCATTACATATGTTTATTACTACTGGCGATTTAAATAATTAATTAAAGTTTATTATTATACACCAAGACCTAATAACGGTGTCACA
>NJRP01000183.1:195571-212935 GCA_003063835.1 Aphaenogaster floridana
TAAATTTCATTTACCGTAGTATCGTAAATGTGTTGTAAATTTCATATCTTTTTTAACAGTGCAATATTTAAGAAAATTTAAGATGTGTTGTTAGTTTATCATTTGTAAAAGAGAAATCACGGAAGTTCGGTATAATCAGTTATTTTTGTTGTCACGGTTTTGCACACGTCATATTGTCAAGGGTTCCACTGTACTCGTGAGCTAGATGCGCAATTCCCGTTTTATCTGTCTAATTAAATTTACCGACGGTATATGCAGGATTTCCAAACGACAGTCCGATATTTCCTCATTTCATTCTCCAGTGCATTTCGTTGCCGCGTTCCACAGGTGCAACTAGCGGAGCGTTGCAACTACCCTCCGACCGTCGCGTTTTACCACGGTCGTCCTTTCGATTCTAATCGCGTGCGATTATGCGTTCGCGTACATGTGAATTACACACGCGGCGACCGAATCGCACGAACGGCGAAATCGAATTATTCCAAATCCCGGGCCGGATCCGTTCGACCAGCGAAACACAGCGCCGGACAAATAGACTAAGGTATTCTGGCGACACACAGGAAATTCGGTGACGATCTTTCATCAGACAATTACCAGCGAATTCCGTGTCTATCATTATAGAGTTTCACACAAAACTATTATATAAAGTAGCATGCGAAATGTTAAACAGCATATTTTAATAATATTCTTATTATATGCATCACATAATTGATTTGATAGTAAAATTTTTATGGTAATATCTTTTGCACTTTTACCTATAACATATACATATACATTCTGTAGTGTTAATTTTTTATTTTTATTGTAGTAGAATGTCAGTAAGAAACGCGTTTTTATCTTCTTTTTGGCGACATAGGAAATTTGTCGACAATTTTCCATCAACAATCATTAGCGAATTCCATCTATCAAGATAGAATTTCTTATACAAAGTTATTATATAAAATAGCATGTTGTTGAGGAATGCGGGGAGTACGAGAAGGAATTTGCAAGGTCGCAGTGAGCAAGCCTATGTGTGCAATGTAATCGTCTTTAATACAATAAAACAAAGAAAACAAAAGGCTATTAACAAACTATTTTACACTATTTACACGGCGCGAGCGTGCCGGAACAGAGTTCACGCAGGATACGGACTCACAATCAGAGGAAGCGGTCCCCGGAGATGAGAGCGCGACGCACGCCGCGCGATTGGCGAAGAAGCAGTCTTCGGTGCGTGGTGTAAGCACAGTATAACTAGTAGGGGCACTCGGCCCGATTTTCTGGCTCGCGCCGATTCGTACTGTGCATCGCCATTTTTTTGACCGCGACCAATCAGAGGATTTTTGTATGCAGATTGCAGGGTAATGCCACAGTATAACGTAGTGCAAAGTCGGTGAGACATCACAGTGATTTTTATACATTTGAGATACGCAAAAGAGAAAAACAAAATAATGTAATATACAGTTCAATGTAGTACACTGAAAAAAAATTCTTGGTAAACTTGTGAGATGCATTTAGTATACTTTCTTTTGAAGTATACTAAATGCATCTCACAAGTTTACCAAGAATTTTTTTTATTTGATTATTATTACCGATTATAATAATAATAGCAAAACATTTTGTAATAATTATAAACATTTATAATAATTACAAACATTTGTAATAATTATAAACATTTTGTAATAATTATAAACATTTGTATAATAATTATAAACATTTGTAATAATTATAAAAGAGCAAATTTTGTTTAGTTGAGCCAACTAAATTATGTAATACTTATTATACGTTTTACCTAGCTATTTCACCTAGCTTGGTGAAATAGTTTCAACTAAACGTATAATAAGTATTACATAATTTAGTTGGCTCAACTAAACAAAATTTGCTCTTTTATAATTATTACAAATGTTTATAATTATTATACAAATGTTTATAATTATTACAAAATGTTTATAATTATTACAAATGTTTGTAATTATTATAAATGTTTATAATTATTACAAAATGTTTTGCTATTATTATTATAATCGGTAATAATAATCAAATAAAAAAAATTCTTGGTAAACTTGTGAGATGCATTTAGTATACTTCAAAAGAAAGTATACTAAATGCATCTCACAAGTTTACCAAGAATTTTTTTTCAGTGTATACAGTTCTTATGCGTCTCTTTGTGTCTCTTCTAAGTACCCTGAAGACCGAGGCCCTTTAACCGTTGATACGCCGTTATCGCGGTCAAAAACATGGCGGAAAATCAAGAACAAAAAGATCAAAGGTGCCGACAGAGAGTGCCCTTACTGGTTATACTGTGGTGTAAGCGCGGAGATTCCGGTACGTGAGAAAGATGTCCTCGTTGCGCGAAGATTTCGGAGATCCCGATCAGACTATTCGGAACGAATACTTAGGATTTCTGAGTGCGAGCGAAACGTATACAACGACAAGCGAGATGCGAGCGATTGGCCGGTCGGCGCAGAGTTCCGCTCTTTTAACCCTTTGCGGCACGGCATTATATAATGCCACCTTTTTATATTCGCTTTTTTACCTTTTTTACATACTTTCTAATGTATTATGACGATTGTAAATTAAAAAAAATAAAAAAATCGAAAGGAAAAATGTATGCTTCAAAGGGTTAAAGCTGCGGTTTTCTGGAAGATTCTGAGCCCCACGCCGATCGCTTTGTCGTGCTTACAATTAGTGTCGAATAGCGGTCGACAGATACTAATAATTATCGTTTTAATATAATGTTAAGAGACCACGGTTTGTCATTGCCCTTGCCTCTTATGTTTATTCATTGCCTTTGTCCCGCGTGACGTCAGCACGGGACAAAGGCAATGAGAAACCGTTGCTCAAGTTAAACTCTTGTGACGTTTAACTATTGAACGAAAGCTGAAAGACAATTAATATGCGTAATTATCGCGGTTTCGAACACATGTAAAATACTAAAATACACCATATCTTAACAGTATTCTTATTATATGCATCACGGTTGATTCAATAATAAAATTTTTATAGTAATATTTTTTGCGCTTTTGTCTATTTATATACATGTACATTCTGTAGCGTTAATTTTTTATTCTTATTATAATAGAATGTCAGCAAAAAACGCATTTTTATTTTTATATTCTGGATGTTAAATTTTACAAATTAAAATTTATTTTTTTCACGCTATTATTAAAGGCGATTTCTGAAATTCATACCACGAACTTTTTTTAATTATAGAGTAATATTATGACAATTTCTGATTTTCTACGTTATTTCCAGGAATTTACTGTAACTTGAAAAATCTCGGACATTTTGTAAACACTGAAGCATACTTTTGCAAAAGAATAATGTTACCTTAACACAATATATGACTATTGAAAGACATTCACTTTATAAAACGCGCTTTGTGTGAAAACTGCGTAACTTCTGCATTTGACATTTTATATGCTTAACAGTTTTTTTTTAGCACTTTGTATAAACGATCGTTTATCGATAGAATCAGACCGGGAGATTAGTTCGAACAAACTGACGATTAGCGTCGGTTTGAAACGAGCCGGAGCACGACTTACACGTACTAAATAAAGGTGTAAGCCGGTGTAATTGAGTCCGCTGTCGGAAATACGGCGCTAGCACTTGTTACTCCGCAGGTAGAAACCGTGTTCCCGGTTTCTAATTAAGCCGCTCGTAATAGCACGAAGCGTCCACTCGGCCGGCAGCCGCAAAATCGTCCGCGTGATCGCTTTTTGCTACGCGCAAATTTATGGATGTTGACTTTACCTAGCGCACAGCGATGCACGATAATTGATACGGGGATCTAACGATCGCTGCTTACGATCGCACCACGCGGCGCCTCGAAAAACGTTTTATATTTTTATTCCCTTTCCGGCAAGGTCGGGGGGAGTGGCTTAGGTATCGCGTTTCGCAAAAAAGCAGCCATGTTTTACGGAAAAAAATGGAAAATATATATGTCGTATGTGTGCGTGTTCCGTATAGCAATCAAATTAAATTGTATTTTTATGAAGCGCAACCGGCGATATACGAGTCAAACCGGTTTGCATCGAAATTGGAAATAAGCGTCCAAAGCAAATTTATACGGGACACGTCTTTCGGTTAAAATATTCTCGTGCCTTTTTATTAATACATCGGATGGATACACATAATAAATATGCATTTGCCGTTATTAATAAAATTAATCGTTAACAAAGGTTGCATAGATAAACTAGCATAGATTGTTGAATCTTCGTCGCGTTGTTACTACTATTATTACTCGACTATCACCAACAATTTCAATTTACAAATCATGTTATGTGTATTCAATCAGAGTTGCGATTGCCGTTGTGAATTTTAATATCGCAGACAGTACTCGATATTTATTTGATTCTCGATATTTATTTGATTCTCGACTTTGCTCATTTGGTCAACAACTTGATCGTCATTCTAACTTCGTAATAGATTTCATCACGTATTTCCTAATCGTCTTAACTACTTAAAGAAGTGGAGAAATGGTCTCTTTCTTATTTTTATGTCTTTCAAGTAAAGTTTCAGGCACATGCTAACTCTTGGACAACTATTTCCATCGGATTCCGAAATTGTCGGATTAATCGGATGGACGTGTCGGAAGTGCATTTCTGGAGAAGCACGCAGCAATAGTGCCGGCATTCGTTTGGTGGTCTCGCACGGATGCAACTATTCCGAACTATCGGTCGAAACTGTCAATTTGCACGGAAGAGTCAGTCCATGGTCGAAACGCAGTCCTGCAATGGCGAATAAATAACGTTTGCCGGAAGCACGTTGCAGAATCCGCGCAGTACATTCATTCGTAGGCATGTAAAGGCTAATGCACCTAACAAAATCATTCATCAGGGTTTTGTTACTCGTGGAGCACTCAAATTAAACTTCCAGAGAAAGTAACATCGTATGTAAGCAAATTCTGTATAATATAGACACTGAATAAAATTGAAAAAATAAAAAACTCGATTGACTTTATTTAGTTTGATAAAGTAAACGAATTAATAATTTCAGAAGATAGCGATAGAAAGTAGAAAGTTCTTACATATCTAAAAAGCAAGCTAATATTTGAAATCGTTTAACGACGAACTCTTAGTAACTGTTTGCAGAAGAAAACGGACCAAATAAAATGAAATAGTTGAAAAAATCTTTTTAATAGGTTATTACAGGTTGTTACAATTATGCGGACGATATTTTAGTAGTTGTGATTTTTATCGCGCAAATATTCTTTTTGAAGAAGATTCTATAAGTTTGTATTTTTTTATATCTTTTAATACACAAAAAACTAAACGAGTACTTTGGCATTTTAATGCTTAGAGAAACACTTACAGTCATCATTAAACATCTACAACTGTTCTTGAGTGCATAATTATAAGTTAGTAATCATTGCATATATAATAGTTTTGTAATAATAGTGTGAAAAAAGTAAGAGTGTCTTATTATAAAAATATTAGAAACAAAATATTTCATTTCGAAATACGTTTCGTGCGCAGCGATATCGCTTGATCCCTGCAGTCTCGTATTTGAATAGCTCAAGAAAATCCTTTATGAGATATATACTTAGGACTTCCGTTTCGGTCAGGATATTTCACTGTCCGGCGCAAAAGCGCGGAAAAAAAGCAGAAAAAGAGTAGTGCGGTGGAAAGATCTACCACGCGAGGAGTGAAATTAACTTCGTCGATCCAGATTGAAAAAGTACCTATAATCGTAAGAGCTTTTTTCGCGTTACTGGGGACGGGGAGGAGTCGACAAATGGAGGGGAAGAATGTAGAAGAAAATAAAGCCCGAGACAAATGGTGCTCCTTGTGCGTCAGTTGCGGAGAACGTCCGCGCCTTATAAATCGACGCATCGACACCCGTTACATCGGAAAAAAAACTAAAGATGGCAGGCTTTCTCTTTTCGAAAAAACTGCGACTATAAATCTTGCTATAATGACGCTGGACCAGTCTCACTGTCAATATGTAACAAATATTTTGCTATTATTTTCTCTATTTTTTCCTTCTAGTTCCTTTTTATGGCACGCAATTTTCGAGAATTTTATCGAACTGGTAACAATTAACAACCGAACTGTTAGCCAAAATTAAATTGTTGAAATCGGAGCAGCTTGTTTCATGCCCTTCACATAACTGATGTAACATCATAGTTTTGTGTGAAATCAACAAGTCGTTAGTTTAATTGGATATACGTGTTGCACAGATCGGGTCGTTATAATTTTATTTACACTATTGACTTTATCATTGAAACGAATGGGTTTCATGACGAACAATTGCATATTGCACTCGTCGCTTTGCCCCCCCCCTCTCTCTCTCTCTTTCTCTCTTTCCACCCCTTCCCCCTTGAAAAAGATAAGCGATGATAGAGAAGGAAAAAACTTTCAGCACTTGGAAAAATTCTCGCCTATCCAAAACCGAGATTAACTCGGGAGATGCAGCTGCAGCTAGAAAGGAGTTTCCCGCCGCAGAGCTTTTCTCTTTGCGCTGCTAGATAAAGAAGATAGTGAGAAAGAGGGAGAGAAAGAGTGTGCGGAGAAAATAAAAAAAGGCAATGTGGTGTGTTTCAGTTGTGAAAACGCTTGCTCCTCATAAATCTTCCTTCACGGTACTTTCTCGAATCATCCTTCATGTTCTAAAATAAAATTAATCTCGCTGTCTATCCAACAAGAATGTCATTGTGACGTTTTTTCAATAAAATAATCGAAAGAATAAAGGATCTCTCTCAGAATAATTTAATGAAATGTTTGTTCCAAACCATGTAACGAAATTACAAACTGTGCGCTGAAAACAGTATAAAAATAGTTGTGTTGAGAAACGAAACAATTATATATTCAACTTATATCAATTTCGCAATAAAATTGTTATAATCTTTTCAAAAAAGTTACGTATATAAATGCTATAAATTCAAATAAGTCGTGTTGCAGAACGACGTCAATCTTTCAGTAGTCTGGTAGTTGGAAAGATTCAATTCCGCATGCAAAAATTCCGCGTTCATGACGCGTAACGGCTTTTTGTAAATGTCATGTGCTCCGCGCACGTGAGAGAGACAAATAACTTTTATGTGTAGCTTAGTGATACTTTTTCCTACGTACTTCGACGAAATTTAGAGTGATAGTCTGATAGAGAAAGGGAGAAAGAGAGAGAAAGAGAGAGCAGGCGAAAAAATGCTCGAAATAGATGCGCGGGATACAGTCAATACAACCTTCTACGTGCGTCAGTTGCAAAAAACGCTTGTATGTCACGTATCACCTGACTTCATAGCCGGAACAATTCATGAAAACTAAAATTAAACCGAGCCGCTGGAGCCCATGGGAGAAAATCCTTTCGATCGCACGGCACATTTCCGGGATGAAAATATTCAAGTGCCGACAATGACGCGATTTGTATGCAGCTGCGGTCGAAAAGCGGCTGCTTGAAACAAACCGCGTTGCTTTAATATAAAAGAATTTTTGTAAAATAGTAATAAAAAGTAGAAATATATGGTAAAGATCGTAGCCCATTACGCAGCTTTTTCAGACAAAATAGTCTAGATTGATTAGCGTTCAATTTTTCGATAAATTGATTCACAACAATCATTTTATTCTACATCGAGTTAAGAAACATTGAAAACATTTGTTCTTTCGTAAGAAAGAATAAAGCGATGTTGTAGTAAATACACAAGTACCTCAGACTATACAAAATTTCGTGTAAGTAAAATAATAAGCATTTGAAAAACCTATATATAGAAATAACTTATATATAAAATATATAAAATAACATGTACGATGTTGTTAATAAAAAGGAAGTAAAGGAGAAAGAAGCCAATCCTTCCGTATTAGATTATCTTAAAAACCTAGCCATTTATTACAAATTGCTTTGGCCAAGCTACTCTCCCAATGGAAATGAAATTAATGTTTGGAACTTGACTTGATGAAAAAGATCCTATAATCTTAAGAGCTTTCTTGCTATCACATTCGAGAAAGGAATACAAAACGCAGATGGAGAGAACATGACAAACAAACGATATTTATGCACTACATGAGAGAAACATAATAAAAAAACATACAGAGAGAGAGAGCGAGAGAGAGAGACAAGAGAATACAAGAGATAAATATATATAATTCATATAGATTTAAAATTGGATTTTAAAATTCTGCAAAAGTTATGTTTGAATTATTTATACACAAAAATAAATTATAATAAAAGCGTAAAAAAATTTTTTTAAATTATTAATTAATTAACCCTATTAAATTTATTATTAAAGACTAATATATCTTATATGCATATTAATGCACAATATAAAATCAAACAAATCAAATATACACACTGTAAGAGTTGAATGTTAAAATACATTGAAAGATTACATTGAAAGTCAAAATGGCCAAAAGAAAAAAAGAAGAGGACAAACGGATAGGAATAGGAAAAAAAGAGAAAAAAGCTTGAAATTGATGGAGGTGCGAGATCGATACGTAGATAAATAGATACATAGACAGATGAATAGATAGGTTGATTGATAGATGGATACGCGCTTTGTATTGTTCCGTATAACCGTCCGTTAATACAAATATATATTACATATATCAAAATAAAAAAGTTAAAAGCTATATATTGCTGTCAATACAATCAACAAAATAAATTTAAATAACCAACAACGTTTTTTACCAAAATTCAAGAAAATAAAAAATGTATCTATCTGACGTATCTATCTGACATAAAATATGTTAATAAAATAATAAAAATAAAGGAATGATTAAAAAAAGATTGAATAGGAAAAGAATGTAATCGAAAAGCACGTAAAACGGGTACTGGACTTTCGTGTCACATCACTCGCGCTAAGATCATGCTCTTTACGAATGGTTCACCATTGACACCCGGGCACCATCAATTATGATCCCGTCTCTCTGTGACCTAACCGGAACGGCGCCTACAGCTATAGCTGCGCTGCGCTCACCATAAACTTTTCCTTCCGTTTCTATCCTCTGCTCATCTCTCTTTCGCGCTCGCATTCACTGAAGCTTTTCATTCTCAATGGAAGTAATAGGACTAGAGAGGAAGAATGATCGAAACGAAAAAAGCGAAGTATCCCTTCAGCCATTTAGCTTATACGGTTTTTCCTGGAAGCAAAACGGAGCTGACGCTCTTTGGAATTCTAATCCAATAATTAAATAAACTTCATTAAAGTTGCTAGTAATATGCAAACCGTGAATACATCGATAAATACAAACACAAATTAAGTTCACAGCAAAGATTAATTTGTATTTATATTTTAATTTAAGGCGTAATTATATAGCTAGACATTACTATTTCAAATTGTAATCAAAGATGACGATTATTTTACTTATTTTAAAAGAATAATGGGGTAGATTATAATGCTCATTATCGACACAGCAATTATTGAATCGTTCGTGTCTGAATATTGTTTGACAATTCAACTTTTATATACTTCGATATACAGGGTGATTCAAAAGGTAAGGTCAACCGGCGAGGAGGTGGTTCAGGGCGAAGTTTAGAGTAGAAAAGTCCTTTGCCATTTTTTTTTATTTGGAACTATTTCACAACAGTTACAACAGGTCAAACATTTAATTCACAATTCAGGAGATGTACTTGCTTACGATCATGAAAATAACACGCAAGCATGCCCTTGTTTTTTTAATTAAAAAAACAAGGGCATGCTTGCGTGTTATTTTCATGAGCATTTCGTAAGCAAGTACATCTCCTGAATTGTGAATTAAATGTTTGACCGGTTGTGACTGTGAAACGGTTGCAAATAAAAAAAAATTGCAAAGGACTTTTCTACTCTAAACATCGCCCTGAACCACCTCCTCGCCGGTTGACCTTACCTTTTGAATCACCCTGTATATTCAGAGTTTATCGTCTTATCGTTGGCCAATATGCAATTTCATCGTGGCTTATAAGAATACAGATGTTCTCCAGGGAAATTTATCGCAGCGGAACCAATGAAAAAATCGACCGGTCGAAGTTAAGCGTTCCGATTTAAATTTGGCTATTTGTAGGTTTCGCAACATTAGCGTTCGTTTGGCTTTATTACGTTAATTGCACGACACGTATTCAACGAGTAATTATAGTCATTTGCTGTTCGCAAACAACTCGTCCTGTGCAATTCGACATTTTTTCCGTTATATTCGCGAGAATCAAATATTACCATGTCCAGTAAAGACACGCATGTAAATTGTGCACGTGTAAATTAAAAGCCACCATTGCTTGTCATAATTACATCATAACGAATATTTCATTCGTTTCTGTTAAAAAGAAAATAAAATAAAATATCTAACAGAAAATTTTCTAACAGTTTTCGTGATGGGAGGGTGTTGAGGGGAGGGGGGAGAATCTAATGGATGCTTTAGCATTTATTAATATTAAATTTGCTATACGTAGAGGACCACAATCCGTATGGTTGATACGTGTTAATTAATAGAATACCATCTCTTGCCAGTTTAGGTCGACTTACAATTTATTACAAATAAAATATCGTTGCTTCTCCCCATGCATTTTTCAATTATAAATTTCTAAAGCACATTTCGTATCGTAGATTCTCGCGACTAAGTAAAATTAATATAACTAATTAATAAAAAACGCAAATGGTTGTGGAAAGTTCTGAACAATACAACGGTTCTCATAAATTCAGCATCTCGTAAAATAATCATTGACATCCACAGATCTCGGCGTCCGTCCCCTCCTCTCTTCGATCTTTTTACGACGACATTATGATCGGATCAGAACGGACCCTTTACGCGTGTACTTCTCCCTCGTTCCTGCGACTCCCATTCGATGGAGATTTGTCCGATTCCCCTGCCTCTCTCTCCAGCCTTATGACTAATGTCGACTGGTTAGATACGAGAAAAGTTCATGGAACCTTTCCGCAAGGATTAACGCAAAGTCGAATTCCCAAGATGAAAAGAAAATCGTTCTACGAAGAGGATAATCGGGGAATTCTCCACTTCTGCGGCAAAGATTACCAGTCTGGCAAATTATTATTTTATCACACTTGCACACTGTATCGTAAATATGTATAATAAATGGGATAAAATGGTGGACACTAGCAAAAATAATAATTAGAGTATAATTATAAAAAAGATGTAAAGAGTATAAAACAAAAAAGAAAGAGAAAATAATACGGCAGCACAAATGTTGCTCTTCGATCTTACATTGTATTGTATCTTCAATCCACATTTGTCATATTTTGCAATCAAGGTTTACCATCTATATACGTTATAATTTGTCATAATTTATAGGATTTTCGTTATTGCCCAATAAGAGAAAATTTCATGCGATCGTAATGATATAGGCGGAATCAGAATTAAAATTGGGATATTAAATGGCGACATAATTTGACAACAACGGAAAACGCGCAGCGTCACACGTCGATCGTACTGGGACATTTAATTAAACGCGTACCGTCCGCGGATTTTATCGCGGCGCGTCGCCCGCGTCAAACGTCACTCAGGTGGCAAGTAATCGCGATATAATCGTGACAGCGGTATAATCAAATGCCGGATCATTAATTTGCGAATTTTGTAATTTGCACGATCGTGGGTACGTTGACTCTATGCTGCAACATTCGCCGGCGACAACGTCGCGTAATTCAATAATCATACGTACTTTGTCGTCACCGCGTTTATATTTAGCGTATAACGCTATCAAGACGTAACATTATGCAACGAGATGTAATATGCGATACATCATTGAGATACCTAATAATACCTCGTAATATAATAATAAGTAATATTAATTTTACAATATAGTGTGAGCATTTCTAAGATTATATACATATATATTTTTTAAGATTTTCTCTTAATACAAAATATTATATCTTTTATTATGTTTATTTTAATTTATTACAATAAATACAAAATTTATATTGTAAAAGAATGATAATTAATCCATAATTGCATAATGATGATTGAGATAATTTTTAATATTATGATGCAGCATTCTCTTTCTCTTTCTTTCTTGTTGATACGATTCAATTTTTATAACGATTTTGCGTTCTACATTGCGTTCTAGCAGTCAATATTACGATAGAATAGAAACGTCCAAATTAATGTCATCACATATGTACACTACGTGCGTACATTAATGTAACGAACGAACAATACGCTTGCCACTCTTGCGAGTTTTCAGCTTCGACAATTTTGAACTCGATCACTCATGTATGCACACATCCATAAAATTTTTACGCACAATGGAATACATTATCGTATACGTTTTTTTTAGGATCGCGTTTCGAGATCGGTAAATATCGAATAAATATAAACAGTGTGTGTGTTCAACGATTCACAGTTTCCGAAAGTATCACGCACGATTATCGGAAATAATATTCGTTTAACGAAAAATATGTTTTAACAATATATCGCTATATTAAAAAATTTTTTGCAGTTATTATCGCTATTGCTATCAATTTATTAGAATCTGAAAATTTTTAAACAGAGGAGAAGAATACCTGGGAGCATTTGAACTCTGGATAGGCGATATATGTAGAATTGTGATTATAAGAAATGTTTGGAGTCATTTCATTACAATTGCAGCTTACTTTCATTCCTGTCGCAAGATAAAACAAAATTGGAGATCGCGATAACGATGATGTATTCAGCGCATTTCGCGTATGCCGGGATTTTTCGGCGCGGCATGAGGGACATAAAACCGACATAAAGAACCGTGACGCTTACTTTGCACTCTCGATACATACCTACATACATATATATATACATATATATATATACAATATATGTGTGTATATAACATGATACTTGCAGTTACGCCTCTCTCGTAGACAGACTCCTGCAGACTATCCTGGAAAACGTGCGAGATGATGCGGGCGAAAGTGAGACAAAGACAGAGAAAGAAAGCGTATGGGAAATAAATTACTGCCAGCATCTGGTGATAACTGGAAAAGTTATCATACGTGCTACCTCTTTCACGGACGCCACGTACGCACGGAATGCCTTGGTCCTCCAAGTTTTCTCCTGTCTGTCCAACGAACATTGCTCATACGACGGATGAGAAACGCCTGCTGGGACCGGACAAATCTTTGTTCGCCGCTTTAAAATGTTCTCTCCGTTACACGTCAGAGATATTATATCTTTTCAGAGCGACGCGGGCATACGTAATTTGCAGAACGCCTCAATCTTGATTTGATTACTTTTTGACATTTAGTTACATTTACCACAGCAAAGTAGCTCAGAGCAGGGTTGGGCTAAGTGATGTTTTATACTGTATAATACTGTATAATACCATGTGTAATGCATGGTATTATACATGGTTATGTTTATTACTGTATAATACTTTAGAATACCATGTATAATACCATGTATAATAAAATGTATAATACTCACGTATAATACGTGCCCAACCCTGGCTCAGAGTCAAGCACACGGACATTCCGTGTCGCGTAAAAAAAAAAAGAAGAGAGAAGAGTAGCAAAATATCCTCCGCGAGACTTGACGATGAGGGAGAGGCTCGATAAATCCGATCATCCCCAATTTCCAAGCCATTCTCCCTAACCAGGAAATTATTTTCGGTTGAATGGGGAGCGATGGACGAGTCGCAATTTTCGGCAGCCGGCCCGTGAAAAACGTCACGCGTGTTCCGCGCATAATCTTCGACGGATTTGCACACGCGAGTGACCAGGGAAGGCCGTATCTGCCGATGACACGCCTTGTCGAGGGCGCGTGTGAAATTTAATAAATTGTCGCGCCGCCCGCGCCGTATCGTTCCCACCGTGGAAAAAGCGTCGAGTATATTCGTCGCGTCACGTCGCATAATTCAATCCGACCGACCGACCAACCGACCGACCGACCGACCGGCAGTCCGCTTTTATGAACTGGCCTGCCCGAATCCAGCGACAGATTTCTCCGCTTGCTCGTTGTCGGTTTTCCACAAGCGACTACGAATATTTCGACTACGGAACTCGCTGTTCGTACCATCCGTGCGATTTATTTCACTTTCTCGCGCCAATAAAAGAGAGAGAGAGAGGGGGGGGGGATTCTGAGGCGATAATGAGAATGGAGCCGAGCAACGCTTACGGTGAGATTAACGTTAAACAGCACGCGACAGAGACTAACGATCCTTACTTAAAATATATGAAGTTTGTTAATCTTAATTCTTTGTTGCGTAAATACTTCGCTAAATAATATAATTTTCTTTTAATGCGGTATTTTCCATTTATTTTCCAGAAGAAAATCCCGTGTTGATTTCATTATGATTTTATATATGCTTTTATCTGATTTCCATAACGTGACATACCACATTTCCATTTACTGTATGTTAATTATAAAATAGCTTTATGTCTGTTACGGTATACGGTTATACGGTATATGTATCCTAATACGGACACATAAACTTATATTATTTTTGACAGATTCATATAACATCATTATCATTTTTTTCATAAAAATGGTAATAAAACTGAACATGTGCGCGCATATGTTCATATCACATTACATGCAAATAAAAAATTTCGATGGATTTTATTTATAGATTTACCAATTTGTGTATGTATGTGCGTGCGCGCGTATGCGTACGGCTGTGTATTATATGAACTTCATTCTTCTTAAAGTAAAATTTAATTAAACCGTTCTTTTCACGTATCTTTCGAATTTTCAATATCTCAATATTAAATATCTCAACAAATAAACCCGAAATTAAAACATTGCTGAACTATCTATTGAGAATTAATTAAAAATCAAGATTTTGTTAGCTACATAAATTTTCCTGAAAAACAAGCTTCAAGAGAAACTTTCATTTCTTGTCATATATTTATATTTGACCACAGAAGAGATTTTGTTTCGACTCAACTGGCCAATATTTAATTTAAATTAATATATCGCGAATCGCGACATTTTTCGACCATGGGTTTTGGTCCTTTCTAAAGAGAGTGAAATTAATTTTAATGTAAAGAATTTGTTGCGAAAAATTTTACCTCAGCCAGGATCCTCAGCCAGGATCGCAACAAATTCTTTACATTAAAATTAATTTCACTCTTTTTAGAAAGGACCAAAATTTATGGTCGAAAAGTGTCGCGATTCGCGATATATTAATTTAAATTAAATATTGGCCAGTTGAGTCAAAACAAAATCTCTTGGTTTAATATTTATTATATTTGAGTTATAGATATTTTAATGACGTCGTTAAAAATCAATGTCATATTTATTTGTCTAAGAATCAGCGTTTTTTAATTTTTTAAAAACTGCTTATTAATATGTTGTATAAAAAGTAAAACAATGAGATGGAATATTTTTTGTGGCACCGCTGTTGGTGCCACATGTTTATTTCCTCGCGGTAAGCTCGTTGGGCACTAATCTCGTGTTTCTGCGGTGTATGGTACATTACATTAGAATGAATTAGTCGGCGCATTCCCGACCGCGCTAATCGCCTCATTTTGTTTTTCAAACTGTCAAAACCGCATGACCGCATAACTACAACGCGATAGTCTTGCAACGATGATTGATTCTAAACTCTAATGGCATTGCTAATGCACCAATCAAACGGGAATTAAATAGATATACGTATGGATAAGCTGCAAGCTTTGTTAACATTAGCACGAAAGCGTGGATATTGCAATCTCGATTACGTAGAGACGTAAATGAAAATTTTATAATTTTATTTGCGGATTCGATGCTAACAAAAAGATAGCTACTTTTGCAGATATATTATTATCAAATATGAAAATTACTCGTCTTCCCTCTTGTCGGAATACATTTTTTGCAAATATATAAAATTTAAAAATGTTAATTAAAAAAATTATTTTAATTAATTTAGACAATAAATTAAAAAACAAAAATTAATTGTTACAGAATGCAAAAATATTGTGTGTCAAATAAATATAGAGAAAAATGTATCAAATTTATATTTCAGGCTACCATAATTTAATTTACAATTGCATGTATAGCAAATTGTAGACAAGTATATTCGAGTATATCGTTTGGGGCAATTAAAAAGTTAATTTCCGATATTACGCACAGATTAGCGCTTGTAAAAGAGCGATCAGAAATTTTATGTTTGCCGTTCTCAACTAGCAAGATTCGCGAATTCAAGCTTAATGCCGCCGGCCCTTCGCACGCTCAAGAAACCGGCGATTCCGCGCTGTGTATCGATGGATAATAAAACCCCGGATATTAGATACGTGTTTCTTTTCGCAATGGCGGCCGACGTAACGTTAATTTGGCATCGTGAAAACGCGCTTTCGCCGACCGGCTTTAATAACGGAATCCATGGCGCGACGTGCATAGCGTACGTCTCGATTTCGTAGACGTGCGCGCGGGGTGGTTTTCCAGGATGGTTTTTATCGTAAATATCACGTGGCCAAATTTCACGATAATACAACCGCTTGGTTCAGAAAACACGGCCCTCGACCTTCGTCCGGCCGTCCCGTAAATTCTTGGCAACTCGCGCCGCATAAGGGCGAAAATTTCACGGTGCGCGCAGATTGCACGATCGCTCACAGTTGCCGAAAACTACGACTGTAATCTTCTCTGATTTTACGTTCTCGATACCAAAGAGCATTTCGGTATGCTATTTCGCTGACGACTGTCTGTCATCGAAGTTAAACATGAAACTTGCTTCATATCCGCGTCTATCTCGTTTGGTTGTTTCGGAAATTTCCTCGCGTTCATTATATTTTTCCACGGAATAATCATAATATAATGAATCATTATAAACCGTATTTTTTACGTTGTTTTATTTTAGAATTTAATATATGTTTAATTTATGGTGCCAAGTTGCAAATTAAATTAAAAAAATTTTTTTTACAATTCGCATTGACTCGATATTTCAAATAGGGGAAGGCTGGGCATAATGGGACCACGGGGTATAATGGGATGTGGTCGATATCTTTTTACAGAGATGCAGCCATGTCATGAAATGTATGGAAATTATTACTCTTACAATTAGATGTCCCTCCGCGTGCTGTTATCAGTTTCCATATTATTTTTAGCTGAAAGATGCTATAAATTATTTAATGCGTTCGCTATGCTCTCCGCGACTGAGTTACAGTTTCTTTGAGACATTTATATATGGTAAGCAAAGATAAAATTCTATTTTTTATTACCGTAAGTATATTTACATTATTAAATGATCTTTTCTTGTCAATTTAGTAAAGTGTCTGTGCAAATATCGATTATCTGTGACAGGGTTGGCAAAAAACTTGTTTTTTTTATTTTAAACAAAAAACGTTTTTTTGTTTAAAGCAATGTTTTTTGTTTTATTTGTGTTTTTAACTAACCCAAAAAACATGTTTTAAACAAAAAAAGCATGTTTTTTAAACAAGCAAAAAAAAACACTTGATAACTTTGATCTGTGTGAATATTTGAATTTTTCGCTAGTCTGTACCTATAATCTGAACTTTTAAAAAAGTTTTTTTTAGTTGAGTAGTAGAAAAAAACTACTATTCTTTATTAATATATATGAAACTATATT
>NJRP01000183.1:214451-238422 GCA_003063835.1 Aphaenogaster floridana
AATCCATACTAAGGTTAACTCACGTTTTCGAAAAACAATAATTTCGTCCTTTTAAATTTAAACTATTATTTTGTAGTAAAACTTTGTATTTTCCTTATAGTGGATATTTCAAAGAATATTTTAGTGTCAAACAAAGTTCATTTATTTATTTTTAATACGTTGTAAACTTGTATAAGCCTTAGCGTTCCCGTTATGACCCGGGCTCCCCTATAGTGTTTTATCCTTTCAAGAGGATCATCAAAAGTTAAGTTTCATCATTAAATTCATTAGATATACAATCATTAGATATAAAATCCTATTTTTTCTTTGTGTGTGTATTATGAAATATGTTATTATTAACTTCTACATATCCTTAACTTATTAATTAAAGTCACTTCCGATAAGTCTGCGCAGTTCGCTGACTTTCCATCATTCCCTACATTCATTGCTGCTTCCGAATTTCCGAACGTTATCGGTAAGTTATCGCGAATTCTATGCTTGGCGAGCCGAAAGCTCCTACGATTACGATCCTCTGGCGCATCCTAAAAAATTGCAATGGCAACAGTAACGTAGCGCGAGCCGATATATTGTGAATACATTGCGCTCGCTCAACCGTTACGTGTACTCGCTTGCGCGTGATGCAAAACACTTTTGGCGAATATCCATAATTCGCGAGTCATCCACCGTCCTGAAAGTTAGACGGTGTCGTTTGGAAAATCGCACAGCCGGCTGCGCGGACAGACTGGAATTCGGTTTGTACGAATTCGCCGAATTTCGTGCAACGCTGCTGCAGCAGTTACAACAATGCCGTCGGTTTTGCGTTGCAATTATATGTATAGTGGAGCATATTAACAACATCCAGTGTACTTGCGTGCAAAAGTCAAGTTTTCCATGCGACACTTGAAAATCGTGTATTTTTGACGATGTAATTAGTTGTACAATTTAATCGCTTAAAATAAAAAGAAAAATATAAAGAATCGTTTAAATGTGTCACGGGATGTCTTGGTGAACGCGGATGTACTGCTGACACCATTAACACATCCGGCTGCACACGTGCAATCTCGTGTGGCATACGTTATGCGTTGCAGGAATGTGGTGAATAATTAAGATTGCGCCTCTAAATATTTAAGATACCCATTTGTCCATCGCGAGTCGTGTCCGCATTTCACTGCGGATTGTACGTTAACGCAATGCGCAATTTTCAGCAGGTGGCAGTCCGAATCAAAAGCGAATTTAGATTTGATGTATAAAGTTTTAGATAGAAATTAAATAAAATATGTAAATTAATATGTAAATAATACAAGATAATAATGAAAGAAAGTTCTTTACCCAAATTGCGTGGTTGGCTTTTAAAGAATTACTACTACGCATCTTAAAAAAATACATACCATGTTATATAAAATACAAGATATATTTTTAAATTATACTATAATTTCTATATTAGTATTATATTATATATAATTTTTAAACAAACTAATTAATTAATGATGTTGGGGGAGGGGGGAGAATCTAATAGATGCTTTAGCATTTATTAATATTAAATTTATTACACGTAGAGGACCACAATCCGTATGGTTGATACGTGGTAATTAATAGAATACCATCTCTTGCCAGTCGGGTCGACTTAAAAATCACATATGCTTATTAATTAACTTCGACCTGACTGGCCAGATATATTTGATATAATCCACTATATAATTTTATAAATTCATATTATATGTACACACAATCTTCTAAGCATGCGCGCAATATCTTGCAATAATTTCTCCGTTTGACGTTTAATAGTCAAAAGTCGCAAACAGGACCGTAAAATGATTCATTATGCGCAACTAATTAGACGACATTGCTTTCTACAAGCAGAACGTAATGCTTAGATTTAGATGTTAATTTCAGCGGTAGTAATAGACTGGATTAATGCGGAAGCGGCGCACGTACGCGACGTCGTCGCGCCGCGCGCAGGGAACGGAAGCGGGAGGACTGCAATTAGTTTGGCGAGCTGCACCACTATCGAATCCGCCTGCTTGCGGTCGGCGACGTAATTGCAAAAGTTACGCATGTCATAATTTAATTGATACCGGTCGCGTACTCACCTTGATTTCGCAATCGCGAATTTTAAGATCTATACCGATGTAAGCAAATCGGCTCGGCTTCCTCTCACCCGGGAAACATCGCGACGCAAATGTTTGACCTAATTATTTACTTCGCGACAGACTATATTCGGTAAACGATGTCATTTATGCAAAGTGTAATACCATTTTTTTTACAAAATCATATTACGCACATAATTTCCCTGTCTTTCCAATGGCATATGAAAAATATCTCATAACCGTGGTTTTATAAAAAATTTGCTTTAATACGGCCCTCTTGGCACAATTAATTAAAAAGCTTATATTTTTAATTCCCTTCAAAGTTTTTATATAGATTCTAATTAAAAATTTCTCTATCATCCGTAACAGAAATGAATGGAAACGTTAATTTTAATTTTTCTGAAAATTCTCCATCATGAATAAAAGTTATACTCAATCTAAGTTAATTTAAAAAATACACTATGCAATTGAAATAAGCAGGCGATTTATATTTTATGACACGTACGAGTATAATTCTGGTAGAAACTATGCGTACAACACACCTGGCTTCTAATATTATTTACTTAAATGTAAAGGAAAATGGATAGTTGAATGTTTGGATTTCCCAGGGTGGAAAGATTTTCCCAACTCGAAGATTCCTCTCGATTCGATCGTATAGAAGGAAAACGAAGAAGAAGGTGAAAGCGGACATAAACCAACACGCTGCGGTGCATGGAAACCGCGCGGCTGTAACCGAGTCTGCAAGATTACGGTTTGAGTGACACAAGATGGTGTTTGCGTCTGTGGTTGAGAGTCTTAAAAAGGGGATTCCAGACGTTGCATTAAACCTGTGGGAATCGCGCTTGAGGCGAATGGGTCATACATGGTGAATCAAATAAAAACGTGTTGCAAAATCTATAGTAATGAGAAGCGCCTTTCATCTTTGGCGCGGTTTGCGCTTTTATACTAGCGCTTTTACACTAGCGTTTTTACTTCATTGGTTTGCGATTAAATAAAAATTTTTCATTTAGCAATCGCTAGATTGAAGATTAAAGAAGAAGACGTACACTACCGTTTATAAATTCCCGGATATTCTTAAAAATAAAAGATTTTAGCAACATAACTACAATAATTTGGTCTTTTAACAGTTAATAGTTTGGTCTTTCAATAGTTAAAAAAAAGCAATTTATTTTGCTAAAATAAAAA
Source organism: Aphaenogaster floridana (assembly GCA_003063835.1). Lineage (NCBI taxonomy): Eukaryota > Metazoa > Arthropoda > Insecta > Hymenoptera > Formicidae > Aphaenogaster > Aphaenogaster floridana. Next base: position 217,703 of record NJRP01000183.1, read on the forward strand.
AATCACGCAAGAATATGTTTTATTTTATTTTTAGTGTTCGGGAACTCATAAACGGTAGTACCTCAAATTTCCAATTTCGTAATATACCGACAAGATTGAAAACTAATAGAATAATCATTACCTTAGAATTCATCTACTGAACCATTTATCAAAATTGTATGTAATATTTGAGATAATCTTTTATCATTACTTCAGCTTGGATTTTACTGCGGCTGACAAGTAAACTGCCGCGCGTTTGCGGCTGCATATTTTCAATTTTGTTATATATTGCATAATTGAAGAACTGCTTCGAATTTTGCACCAAGTTTGTGGGGCATCAAGAAATACGCGTAAGCTATTTTGCTAAAATCAGTTACTCTGTTATAAATCTGCATGAATACTCGTACATGAGTTTCAAATTCAATTTCGATGATAAAAAGGTCTAATTACGACTATTATTATTTTAAAATTCTAAATTGTTTAATATTTCAAATTACACTGTAATTCATCCGCTAATTTGCAAGATATTATATCATAAAATAATATGTGCTCTGCTAAGAATTTATATTTATATTTTATGGCATATATATTTATATTTATATTTCATGGCATATATATATATATTTACGCTAAACTAATAATAAGACTCCGCATATTTTCATCAGGTACATTACATGAGCAAATAAGGGAATAGATTCTCTCTCTCTCTCTCTCTCTCTCTCTCTCCCCTTCCCTCCCCCCTCTCCCCCTCTCTCTCCCTCCCCCCTCTCTCTAACAGAGGGCAATTGCTAAAATTACAAATATAATGGAAAATGCAATGTTGAGACATATCTTTTGAAAATTTTCTGTCGCATCGTTCGTAATCAAGTTATACAATATAACAACAGCGCGAAAAATATTTGTGTCTCAAAAAGAATCACAATATTACGATAATTAAGCTACAGATATTAAATGGTGAAAGTTATACAAAGATATTTCAGACAAAAAGTGACAAAAATATCTGTAAAAGAAATCAATCTCATAAATCGGCAAAAAGTCTGCTAAAATTGATTAAAATTTGATGCGATTAATGTGTGTGGCATTTCTGTACAGAGATATGGATATATAGTTAAAATGTAGGTCAATGGAAACTTATAATACGTACAGCTACGCAAAGAGAAAACTCAATGCTTAGCATTCGGCGCTCCCATCCAGGTGGCATTAAAATCTAATTCAACTCGCCCGGCGCACTCATTATATTTTCGTTTCACCTTTCAGTATGATTTAAATTATATTTCCGCGGCGTCATAATTTATGTGCAACGCAGTCCTCTCCGCGGATTTTTACCAAGCCGCATTTTTATTACGCCGCTCGCACGAATGAAAGGTAATTCAGCGCGTGCGGCGAGTTCTTCCCGCGCGCGAATCTCGAAGTCTCGTCGCGCGCGCTTTCGCCATTTCCCAACCGAGGTTCTAACGAAAAAAGAATCGCCGATTTCACGGCGTATCGGGATACGATTTTTGCGGATGATGGGTGTCCGATACGTTTCGCCTCGATTTACGCATCGTGACTCACGCGCGCACGTATCTTTGACTTATTGAACCTGATACGACGCGAGCGCAATTTTTCAGGCGGGTTGTGTGCTGCTTTCCACCCTTGTAATTTCTATCATAAATTCCGGTACCGATTTTTCGCGTCGAAACACGCCCGATTTTCGCGGCTCGCTCTCTCTCTCTCTCTTTCTTTCTCCCTCTCTCTGCCGCGAACTGCTGCACGGAAAATCGTAGAAGTCTTACGATTTAGCACTCGCGTCATCCGCTGCGCTATTTGTCGTCATGATTTATTAATCGGCCGGCGGATCAATATTTCACAAACCGGTCATTTTTCAAAATTTCCGAGTTGCATGTACTTTACTTGCACATTCAAGCGTGCACTTGGCGAAGATATTTTCATAACCCTTCATCGGTGACTTTTCTTAGAAAGTCAGAATCAGGTAAAAGATATATTAGCATAATCGAGTGGTGCTTTTCATTTTCATACATACAAACTTTTTCATCTTACATACTAAAAAACTTACATACTGATTTATATACTGAACTTATAGTATATTAGTATATTAGTATATAAAAAATATTTATTCTGCTGCACTCCTCGCTGTTGCTTTTACGTAAATGTAATAAAAAATATTTATTACAATAAATACTGCTTTTCTTATTTTTTTAATACTACTCTCTTTTTAAAAAATTGCAAAATGCACATAAAGATACATAAAAACACAATAACGCGCAAAATATCAAACCTCAAAGCAGTAAAATGAAAAAGTCACGGAAAAAACAGGCGGTATGGAATTTTCACGATCCGATATTTTGCAAATTTATAAATATTCCGTCATCAAGCAAAATTATTCGTATAATAATCGATGATAAACGCAAAGGGAGGTATAAAAAACATTTCAATCAAGCGAGCAATTTTTTACCGGGCAACCGTAAATTGCGCTATTAAAATTTCGATAGACAGTCGTGTTAAAAATCCTGTAAAAAAAAATATGTATAAACCGCGTTACTGGGGCAACAACGTCGACGAGCACATGCGTAAAAATGTAAAAACACGCTTTTGTAACCCAAAGCGATACGAGCCAATATACAGCGCGTTGTATATTCGACACTCGGCGGGGTTTAACGCATCAACCAGCACCACCAAACAACGACACAAAATATTAAACGGCCGACTTGCGCTCGCGCTTGCGCTCGCCGAGTAAAACGTACTAACGACGCGTAAAAATCCGGACGATGAATAACAATACCGTCAGGAATATGTAGCGGCGGGACAGCTTATCCGTGAAAACGCGAAATGGACTTAGCGTGCGTTGTAAAAAAAACGCGATCCTTCCGCAGGTCGAAAAGCCGAATATTCGTGCGTGTCGCACGACGGTTAATAGAATGTCACATATCAGCATCGGTATAATGATATTTTTATATTTCTGTCGTTTGTCTCGCGTTCGTATCAATTAATCGCGTAAAGCACGCGGCCGCGAAGAGACTATGTCCATCAGACAAATGCAGCGTATAAAATGACGGAAATGTCGATACTCGAATGCGAGCAAGCGCGCGCGCACGCGAGAGAGAGAGAGAGAGAGAGAGAGAGAGAGAGAGAGAGAGAGAGGGCCGACCGTTTCGTTGAATCAACAAAATAATTCGATACATTGTGCGTGCAGGTCGTAAATCGTGCCGTCGTGTGACGTCACCGACAGCTACATCGCTGTTCGCTAACCGATATTTCATGTACCGCGATCCTGACAAGCGGAGATCTCATCACGCCTGTGCATTCACGGGCGCCGCGGATCCGCAAGAAAACGGATCAGCAAGATGATGAACAAGACCGGAGCTGTTTCCCTCTAATTTTCATGAATGTTGAACGTTTCGCGAACGTGTATCAAAATATATGCTGCTATTTTAACAATCCTTTTTTTTTTCATTTGGAGATATATCGCGTATTTCTTTATACTTGTTACAAAACGATTTACTTTTGGAATCTTGAAAATTTGTTAATTTTCTCCTACGTGCTTTTAAGCTAATAGAAAAAGAAACCAGCTTTTTTACCGTTCTGATATACCTGGATATTCTGCATCTGAAAGTTACGCTCAATTCAGTTTTTACTTTGCTTCAACCCGCCACGCTGTCCTCGTGCTTCGCTCGTATCGCCTAGGCTCAACTTGTTCCACTTCGGCCGTTTCCCCGATGTCGGAGCGATACTCGATTTGTTCTACTGCGCCTTGCGCGTTTCTTACGCTCTTGTTGCTTATAACGCAAGATCTCCTTTACGTTTAATCTTTTGAATACAGTATTCACGTTATGAAACGTCAATATTGTGTTTTAAAAACGAATGTACATAAATCACCCTCTATTCGACGGAGCTCTCGTGAAAACATTATCTATTGCTACACATGCGTATCTATTCTAGAGTTACTAAGTGTGCTAATTTATTCACAATGCGTAATATGGTAATTAATTGGGTATAAATGCTGGCTTTGCCTTTCGGTAAATGTTTAATTAACAAATCACATTTTTATGCTAAAATTTACATAGCTCTGGTTATCCGATTGAGCACCATTTCCATTGTGAAACAGACGATTCTAGGGGTAGATGTCGATAATTGATCAGTCCCTCTTTTCGCCACGTATTTCCGAAGCGGATTCATAAAAATCGCGTTTCCGTATTCCACGAAAGTTTCACGTACCAAGCGAAATATCGCCATTGGCAAGAAAGAAAAACATTCAAACGCATCAAACGGCGCGGATATATCCGTTGGAACTGGGACATGTAAAAAATTGTATCTCGGATGTGCGTCCAGACTCGTTACCCGATTTTTATCGGCAGGAACGCGCAGTAATTTTGAGTAATATCAGCGACAATGCGCGAGTGTATTCCCAGTGTATCGCCGAGGGCGTGCCGGCATAAAAATTTTAATGAGCAACGGTCGCCCCCTCGTCTGAGAGAACGGTGTTCTTTTCGGGACGATTTTATGGCGGCGATAAATCCTCGTTTCCACTGCCTCTGATAAATCGTACGCATCGCGCGCAGTATGTTTTTGATATTCTGCGGCGTGCGATCCCGGTAATAGAGTTACACGCGGATACATGGGCAGTATACACGCGCTCCATGATGTATTGGGGACGGTGTGTCGAGCGGTCGGTAGGTTTGCGTGTTGCGTACGTAAGATCTCGTCGCGATGAAACACGGTATTCTCTTTCAAGTTGCCATGGCGCGGCGAGCGAGTCTACGTTCCGCTTGTCGACTCGAAATCCTCGGTCGTCGATTTTGTGCTCTTTTCTGCACAACCGTGGCACCGGGTACCGTCGCGCGAGCTATGGAACTCTTAACGCTACGTGTCAATTTTTCATAAAAGGTGGAATAGAATACGTTTGCCAAGTTTAAACCGATATATCTCGATGGCATCCTGTATATATGTAGTTTCCGATACATGCATAATACGCGGGAGTCTAAGAAAGTTGTAAGATATACGAAAAATTTTTTATATTATGCATCACAAGTATTTAAAAATCATAGCTTTCTCAAAAACGTGGTTTAATATATACAAGGTGGTAGTTAAGTGCTCTAAAAGATTTTAAGGGATGATTCCTAAACAAAGTCGTTTTATTTGATTATCAAATACAAAAAATACAAAAGTGAAAAAATAAGCTCTAAAGCAAATGTTGAAAGTAGACACCTTGCCTTGTGTCATACATCCGCTCTTCTTCGCATCGATTGCCGCACCCGCTCAAACGACTTTGTTCATTTGCAGTCTATTGATTTGAATTTATTTTTTTTCTCGAAAATGGTTTATTCTATCGAAAATATTAAAGAGATCTTTTTCTGCTGATTTATCTCATTTATCATTAAAAAATTTCAAACTTAAAAAATCAGTGGCGTACCAGTTTTTTTCGTAAAAAAGGATACCGCTTATTTTTGGGTTCGTCCCTGATTGAATAAAAAAACAATGTATGAAGATAAGTCTTCATGTCCTTCAAACATACACAAAATTTCATTAATATAACTCGAGTGGTTTTCGAAATTTTTCCACGTCTTATAAGTTAGCGGAGCAAAGTGAGAATCGGAGAAAAGCAGAATCGATTCTAACTAATATTTTTATTTGTTGCTTATTTGTTGCTAAAAAGTTGCCAAAGAAAAAAATTTGTTGCTCTGTAATTTTTTTAAAAAATGATGTTCCGCTAAAGGAAGATTAAGGCCGGTATTCATAGTCCGTTCTCATATTTAAGACCATCTTAAGTACAATCTTAAGATGTCATGGACCAATCACAGAGACGTATTAGCGTCTTAAGATGTTACTTAAGACGATCTTAAAATAAGAACAAACTATGAATACCGGCCTAAGTTAGCGGAACAATATATATATATATATATAGCAACGAAACTGTATACAATAATAACGTAAGAATTTGTTGCTCTCGAAATATCAAAGTTTCGAATTCGTTGTTGCGAAATAAGTATAAACAACAGCGGAAAACCTCTCAGCAGAGGTTACAAGAGCAAACTATCAGAAAAAAATGTGTTGCTCGCTTAAATTTGGTACTGGCGTATTGTCCGAATTTGTTTCTCTCAAAATATACAAGTTTAATACGTCAGTACCAAATTTAAGCGAGCAACAAATTCTTTTCTGGTAGTTTATTCTTGTAACTGTCTGGAAAGTTAATATCGGTGAGCATTTTTGTCCAAAAATGATCCCATCAATATTACCTTTATGGGTTCGTAGCTTAAAAACTAGCATATTTTGAAGGTTGTACCCATTTGAACTTTTGATCTGCATCACACAAAGTACACTTCTCCATAGTTTTGGTCGATTGTAACGGCGGCCACTTTTCATATAATTAGTGCGTGGTCCTTTAAGCGAGCAACACGTTTGTTTCTGATAGTTTACTCTTGTAACTGTCTGCACGCTGAGAGGTTTTCCGCTGTTGTTTATACTTATTTCTCAAGCAACGAATTCGGAACTTTGATATTTCGTGAATAACAAATTAGGAACAAATTTTTACGTTATTATTATATACAGTTTCGTTTCTATATATATATTGTTCCGCTAACTTAATTTTCCTTTAGCGAAACTTTCATTTTAAAAAAATGACAGAGCAACACATTTTTTTCTTTGGCAACTTTTTAGCAACAAATGAGCAACGAATAAAAATATTAGTTAGAATTGATTCTGCTTACTTTGTTTCGCTAACTTATAAGACGTAATTTTTCCTTCAACTTTGACACCCCGTATTTTTGAAACTAAGTTTCGGACATATAATTATATGAAGTTTTCGTCTTGAATTTGTGTGAGGAATCACCTCTTAAAATCTTTTAGAGTACTTAACTACCACCCTATATTTGCGTTCAGTGTTCATTTTTTTGTGACGCGAAGAAATTGCAAAAATTAAAAGACAGTTTTTCCAGTGTTTCTTTAACTTTTTTTTAGATCTTCATGTGTATTTTCAAAATAGTTAATGTCTATTTAATATGACGATGAGACGAAAACAAGTAGACAATTGTTGATGCTTGTAGGGCATATAGAGCGCTGTTAAACAAGAAATAAACAAAGATAGGAAGATCCGAGCAGAATTCAAGATATATTCTTGTAAACAAATAAACAAATGAAGTTGCGGGGTCTGTACGTTAATAGAATTGACAATGAGTAATAAATTACAGTTCTATTCTGATGCATAACGATCTCTCATTATCTCGTTTAACGCATAAGATTTTCCAATAATCGAACAATTCGACTACTTCTCTCCCGATAATCAGAAAATAAAAATAACGCTGTATTAATTGTTTAAAATAAAACAGACACATAGGAGGTAAAAGTATGATTGTTTAACTAATCATTCAAGTACTAAATAAAATTATTGAAGTTTGTGTGAAAAACTAATAAAAAATAAATACAAATATTCTCTTATCCCCATGTGTTGCTGACCTGGATTTGCTCGTATGGTCAGCGGTGACGTATTAGATGACTAAGGGGATTGACGTTGTAACAACGGACGAAATTGCTAACATTTCGATAGGAGCGTTTCAACCCGAAATGAAACAAACATCGCATATATTATATGCAATGCATCCTGATAACTGTTATTCCAATTTGTATGTGTATACAGAAGAGAGCGTGTTCCATTCCAAATAAGGCAATCGAGTACGTTACAAAACAAGCAAGGTTCGATAAACTGTTTCGGATAAAATCGTGACGTTTCAAGACGGATAGCTATGATATGTCGTCAACAATAGTAATCATTATTAAATAAAAGAAAAAATAAAAGATAATAAAAATCTCATTAAAAACTTTAAAAGTTTACAAAACATCTTTTTTACATCTCGCTTAATTTATAAAGTATTCGATTGCGTTTAACGTAGAGTATTTTATGTCACTTACTATTAGAATTCTAATAGAAAATATACGAGGGAATTTAATGTATACTTGAGAAATTATTGAGAAAAAAAGAGTCAGGTTTAGTGATGATGTATACGTTGTATATATCAATATATACAACGTATACATCATCACTAAACCTGACTCTTTTGATACAATGTTTTTTCTCAATAATTTCTCAAGTATACATTAAATTCCCTCGTATATTATATATTGATATATACAACGTATATATCAATGTACTTACAAATATCGCATATATCAAAACTTATTGATAACAGATAACGTAACATATACATATATTTACTGATAGGAAACTATTAGCAAAAATAGTTTAATAAATAGTGAAATTTCCGAATAAACCAACCTTCATGTTTATTTTTTACATTGATGCAGTATGTGGTACCAATCTATTACGTATTTCTATAAATCTGATCTGTTTTTTGTTCAAAAATTAAATATATTGTTTAAATTTTAAATTGAAAAATATAAATTTTTTAAATTGAAGTATATATAAGATCTAGCTCATAGAATTAAATCTTTTATCCTCATCCTTTTTTCCCGTTTTCACGTTTGACACGGAAATACATTATTTAGATTGTACTCACTTAGAACGTTTTTATTTACAATTTTTTGGCACTTGCTTTCATTCGTAAAATTATATAGTCGGTATTTAATATAAACAATAATAGATCAGAGTCAATCTTCCGCAAATCTGGTGCAAGTATCATGAGCGGAATGCATTGTTTAAACTAGCGTGACATTTAACTGAGCGCATAACGTTGCAAATTGCCTAAAAACTAATAAGCGCGAAAATACTGTCCGTCCGCAGAAGCAGTTTCAGCGTAATCGGTAATACCATTACGGACGTACGTGCATGCCACATGTTGGAAATACAGTCTATAATTCCCAGGCAGGCGAGAAGAGAACTGTAAAATACAAGGCTTCCCGGAATTCCGCATGTTTCGTGAAATTTTGGCGACATATCCGCGAATTGTCATCATGAATTAGTATAAAATTTTAGTATCTGCATTAGGATGTAGTATTCATGTATCGAAGCTTTGCCGATAATAACATATGCTTCTAAATCCCAACTTATTCAAATACAATAATATTTTCATTTTACTTTTTTCTTGTTTTCGATTGTTAGTTTTTCATATAGAATTAAACATATTATTATTAAAATAAATTAAAGAAATAAAACACGAGTTTACAATCAGAAGTTATATCAAGAGGAATATAATTTAATAAAATATTTTAATAAAAAATACTGAGTTTAATAAGATTTATAAAATATGTAATTGCTCTACGAGAAAATCTATAATAACATATTATATACGTATGTATTTTTAAAAAACTTCATTCTTAATATTAGATATATAATTTAATGACTACACGGCCACATTTTAAAAATTATATAATCTTTTTGATGGATTAATATAATACATTGCATTATATAAAAAATTTTGTAAAATATAAAATATATTAAAATATCTACGTATTTATTTTTTAAAGAGAAAGAGAAAGAGAGAGAAAGAGAGAGAGAGAATTTTGATAATAAAAACTGGAATATACATAAATTGATTAATAATAATTAAGATAAAAGTTTATTAACAGAAAATACTGTAAAACAAATTATTCTCATAAAAGTTTTTGTAATTAATTAGTCCTTTCCATTTGATTTAAGAATTAAGTAACGATAATTTTTTACAAGCGGCATAATTAAAATTTTCTGCGGATGTGTTAACAGAATGGCGGGAATGGGTGTAAATGTTTATGCTATGCGTGAAGGGCGTGCTCGTTTGCATACTAGTTGATAAATTGCAATTTGACGTAATAATCCGGGATAATATTGCGCAATTATGCAAAAACGTGCGTCACTGGTGATAGCTATAAATTATACATGAAAATTAGGGCAATAATTACTCTAGCAGATTTTAACGTTCATTTCCAATAGACGTTATCTTATTAAAAAGCGTATATAATTTATAAAGAATCCGACTCTGTAATAAAGTGCAGTCAACAGATAACTAAAATTTGTGAGAAATTCATATCGCGCCATAGCTATTCTATTAGTAATTAATGAAGAATTTGTGATAGCGATGCGTGAAACTGTTTTTATTCACGTCCGATTCTCTATGTATATCAAATTAACTCTTCATTCGCATACATTGAGTTTTATCGAATATATATTCGATATTCGCTAAATTGTTCTTTGATCTGGTTGTCAGTAACGTATTATTTTTGCAGAAATAAATTTGAAATTATACTTGTTCTAGGAAATGATTGGAAATGATCAAAGTTAACATGATTATCTCCGTTAAAATAACGTAGCAGATATATATTACGGCATCTGTATACTGTAAATTGCATTAATAAATTATATGTATCGCAAACATAAAAAATATTTATGCGTAAGAAAAAAAATTTTGTTAAATTTCCAGTACATTGTTAAGCTATATGTTTGATGTACTATTTTGACTACTTTGATTACTTTTGTTACTGCGACAACAAAATAAATACTTTTGAGTATCGAGAATCCGAGGGCAATGTAAAATGCTATTTTACACTTTTCAATCAAGCTGCAGGACATGCACACGTGTGGTAAAAACAGTACGAAAAGTTTTATCCCGTTAAAATTCCTGAACTATATTGCAATTCACGTTTTCCGGTATTCAAATATCTGCAACTTTGTTTCGCTTGACGAATTTAAAAAGCTAATGTTTTTTACGATAAATTCTATATACATCTTTTTCTCCATTCTCGATCTTTTTTCCAACTATTTAATAACGTTGAAAATTAATGTGAGATTATCGCAATGCATTTGCGATATTAACGTTTAATACAACAATTTGCATCGATAACGTCCGAAAATATTACATCGAAACGGATGCTGTAAAAATTACGTTTAAAAAATGATAAATCGCAGATAAGGGTCGCCTGACACGGGATCGAGAACGTGGAAAAAAAGGAGATACAAAAGGTGGAAATATACCTACGTGGAAACGCACATAGGCATCGCGTTGCTGCGGGAAACGATGAGAACACGATGATAAGAAGGTCGATCTCCTTTCGTATGCTACACGCGCGATGCTGATAATAATGTATGCTGATAGCGCGAGCAATATATTTTGGCGATAAATACGGACCGCAAAATGCAAGCAAAATGGCACGTTCTGAATCTTTAATGCGAAATCATTTTCATAAGATCACAACCGTGATTCAAGATATCTTTCGAGATTGATGAACGTACTCCGTCGTTGACTTTCTTCTCCTTCTCAGCAATTTCAAAAAGACTAATGACAGATTGCGAATAACTGATCGCTTTTGTGTGATAATGCAAAAATGTTATCTATTGTGTTATCTATATTTTACTATTGTGTTATCTATATGTCGCTATTATTTTTTTCATTCCTACTTGGATGTTACATATTTTAATTATGGTGTTTACCTCAAGCGAGTTTTAGAAATAATACTTATGTAATTACGCGCGTTTCAAATTTTTAACAGATAGCCAAGTCGCGGCCACGATATTTATGATTTATGATAGCCCCTATTTATGATAGTTAATAAACATATCCTTTTATTAACCGTTCCTCTTTCCTTCAGGAAGAAACCGTCCTTTTATAAAGTTAAGTGATTAACTCCATGATAACCAATCATCTCTGCGTCACGATGCATTAGTTCGCGAATAGCTCGCATAGCCATGGTGAAGACCTTTCATAATTATCCGGCGAAATAAATAATGCGCAGTATATACGCGTTACGCGCCAAACAGAACAATATATGCTATCCGATACAGAAATCTGCGGATAAAATATGCAAAAATCGAAAAGCGATCGCCTCTGTAGAATGAATGTCCTGAAATATTAAACGAGACAAAAGCTTCTTACAAACTATTATATATTCGACCGATATCTCTCTCTCTCTCTCTCTCTCTCCCTCTTCTTCCCCGATAGTTACTACGTTTCAAACCAGAACCAGAAGCTTTTACGCCGGCTGCATTTACGCGCCGATTTTCCAGCTGTCTGTTCGAGGGAGTATCATTCGACGGTCGATCACCCATTATATCCGCTCTCGATCTCTGTACAACGCCGCCGGGAGTGGCACCGCTCTCCCCGTCCTGCGTCTACCTTTCCCGCACTAAGAAAATGAAATTGGCAATATCAATAAAGTCCAAGTATGCCGATAACATAAAGGTACCTAAAGGCGCGAGCGCGAGCGCACATTTCTTCGCGAACGAGCCCATTTAATTTCCAGAGAACATTCCGATGTACTTACGGAGTATCCGCGCCACATACAGTAAACGAGGAAACGGCGTGGCCAGCTGGTGGCGAACGAGCCGGAATTGGTTCCATCATCCAAGCGGGGAGCGAGAGCAGGAAAGCGAGCAGAAGGCACGGAGAGAGAGAGCGGAGAAGTCTCCCGAATTATCCGCAGGAACTAAATCAACCCGGCAACTTACGTAACTTTGTGCGTGGTAACCCCGTCCGCTCATTCGATTATGTCACACTGTAGAGGAAAGGCAAGTCCCCCATAGTTTTCCTCGAGAGTCGCGAGAGTTTCCATTTCGCGTGCGCGCGCGGTTTCGATTTTAGTAAGTTTTCGTGTCGTACAGACTCTATTCCTCCCGTGGAACGGAATGGCATTTGTCCGATTGCTCGTATCCTCTAATCGCGATAAAGTGTACTTTGACAGTCATTTTCCTGTCACGCGGCATTGTGATATACAGGATGTTTATTCAAATTTTGTAAAAAGAATTCCCTGAGAATTCTCCGATTTTCCAGGCATTTTTATTTAGAATTTCAGATAGGATTAAAGATTATTTTTATGCAACTTTGAAATAAATTTATTTTATTATACGCACTCTTTTTAATGTTTCTTCTTCTCATAGTCTTTCACGATATCTATTCTTTTCTACAATTGAAGCGAAATTTATAGAATAATATATGGAAGGCTCACTACAGTTCGGTGAGTTCTCTTCTGCTGTGCATTGTGTCTTTTACTTTTTTTGTCATCCTGATTTCTTTATAAAAACTCGCGAGTCACATAAGAATATACGCGGATGTGTATGCCATATTTATTTCTAATTGGCGATATTTTGCATTATCAAGAATAAGAAGTAATAAAAAAACAATTTTTTCAGAAAGAGACAGAATTTAAATTTAAAAATAAAATTCAAAAATTTACCTAAGTACCAATAAAATTCCATGAAAATCCCTGATTTTTAAAGATAAAGAAGAAATTTCCTGAAAATTCTAGATTTTCCAAGTTTTTCCAGATAGTAGACACCTGGTAATAAACCTAACCTAACCTAACCTGGTAATAGTTTTACGCTATTACTTAACGAGCGAATCTTGCCTTAAAACATTGCTTAGCACATTAAACATTGGAATTTTATCTCCTCGGAGAACTCGCTATTTAATTCTACACGTATCCAACAAATTTCAAAATAATGCTATAAAGCTATGAATTTATAACGAGAAAATACGACAGCCTCCATGAAATATGACTGCGTGCTGTTTCATAATGTATAATAAAATGTTGGCAACATATTAAAATCATAATTTATAAATGACCAAAGATATGATAGATATAATGAATGACAAACATTATATTCATACTTTCCGCATAAAGTGCGGCCATGATAATAATAGTGGTAACTAATCAAATGTGCGGCGATGTATGTACTCTAAGCTCTGAAAATTTTACGGCACCCACTGATTGCTTTTTACGACGAGCTTCCGCGGTAAAATAGTTATAATTTCGGCATGATTGCGCCGGAATATCGCCATTGCGCTTTGCTCTCGTCGCGTCGCCAGCTTTTTGTGCGTGTAAGAAGCGCGCGAGCAAATGATTTACGATTTGTTTTCTCGTTTTTTGCATCCGATACTTTCGACGTCGATTCCGGTCCAAAGCGCTCGTTCAACCCCCCGTACGCACATACACACACAAATTTATTCTCTCCGCCCCCTTATTCCGTCTTCTTCATTTTTCGCGACCTCCTCTTCTCACCAGTAGCTGTTATCTTTCTCTCGCGGCTTATTCCCCCCGGGAAAAATATATTGGGACAAGAATGAGATTTATGAATCGGTAGAGCGAAATCTTGGGTGGTATTTATGGTTCGAGTGTTATTACCTCACTTTAGAGCATATCGAGTAACCATGTATCTTTGTCAGCGATGCATATAATCCTCCAACAGCGTATATTGTATATTAGCTAATATTATTATTAATTTGTCTTCATTAAATTACGTTTGTCGTCAATGAATTTAAGTATAACATACAATGTACAATATTTTAAGTAAAATATATGCCCATAGATCTTCGTAATTTGTCCTACTTTATTCTTATTGTATCGCGTATTTTTATACTCTAATAAATAATAATAATACGTCCGTGCTATAATAAATAATAATAATACGTCCGTGCTTAAAGTACCGAATTTTGTGTTCTATTAATATTTCAGGAGCAAAAATTTACGTCGTTGCGACATGAGATGTTCCAGTTATCTTTATGAGGAATGAACGAGAGTAAGGTAAACGGTATACAATTTGCTGAAAATATGACAATATGAATCCGACAATTTGCTTAATAAACATAGATAAATAGCAACAACAAATACAAATGCCATGAGTGGTGCGAGTCTAGTCGGTAAAACGGCAAAGTTATTTTTCCTCGCTTTCCATTCGACGCATGCAATCTCGACTCTCGATGCATTACGTGAAATTCCCCGAGCTGGAGTGCAGTAGGAATGGCGACACTTTCGCGTATCCGTCGTGGCTGCCTCTTGTGTTCTTCCTTTTTCGCCTCTTTCTTCTTCCTGTACAGCCGTTGCATCTTTCTTCCAGCCGGAGTAAAACTGTTTCAAGATGCGAACGGGCGATTCATACGTTCCGGGGAGGGAATCGATCGAGCGATCCGCTTTCGAAAGATTACAAAGCCTCCGGCGCTGCGTCGCGTCCCGAATATGAAGTATGCTAGAGTGAAACGAATCCATCGTATTTTGCAAATAATGGCATCAATGTGACTCGTTACAAAATATTTCAGACGGATCGACGCCAGCGACAATCAAAGCATTAAGATTTGTGTTAAAAAACACGGATCGACGCCAGCGACAATCAAAGCATTAAGATTTGTGTTTGGCCAGTTGTATCGATTACATCCATTATATTTCCTTGTTAATTATTCACTGGCGAAGAAAAGTTTTATTGCTTGTTTTTAAAAAACTATACTCCGTTACACATCATATTAATCGATATAGAGCTTGAAAGTTAACTTATATGGGTCAAATATATCAAATATATAAAAATATATAATTTGGTCCTAATTAAATTAATTTTAAAGATATAAAGAAATAATGTGTGTAGTTTGTATGTGAATTAAAAATAAGGAGATAAATGCGTAATACTTTATATAATCGTATAATTATTTCTAGTTTCGAAAATCTTCATAAAAATTTCAAAAATTTTGCTGTATTATTGTATATATATTGCACTTTAACGTTTAAAAAGTAAAACGATTCGCTATTTCAATTTCAAAATATCAAGCGATGTTATTTTAGTAAACGTAATATCGAACTTGTTAGCGAGAGAAAGTATCTTGCAATGTGGTTTTATTTAACAGTGAATTCTAGCTTCCATTTCAATTAGAAAACACCAAGATACGGATGCTGTGGTATCTTGAAATGGTTCTGTTTATCGAAGAAGACTGCGGACGAGTTGTGAGCAAGGTGGCGGAGAGAAGGAAAACAGAAAAAGAGGCAGACGCGCCAGAGTATCGTGTTGGCTGCCACCATCGAGCTGCTTTTCAACCCGGAGAAATTCCATGTAATGTATCAAGCCGAGATTACAAATATCGCGCGGTAAGGAGAGAAAATAACGACAATTCACTCACCTCGCGCAGCTTCGCACTTCGAAACATCTCTACATTTATTACAACTTGCTTTCTTAAAGTATATATTTTGGTTATCTTTTACTAAATTAATTTCAAATTATTATAAGAAAAGAATGAAATTATGTTATTGTTACATTAAAGATTTAATTCCTAAGATTTAATAAATGCTTATTAAAGATTTAGTTCCTAATATTTGTAACTATAATGATAGATTTATTAAACACATGGAAGTGTATTAAAAATCATGAGCGGCTAACAATAAATTTCCCCAATATTTAAAAATTTTTAGCAAGCTTTTGACAAGCTAATTTGTTTAGATGTGCGCATACATACTCGTATATAAATATACAGCCATGGACAAAATTATTAGGCACTCTTATTTTTTCTTTTTTCTATTTAACTATTCCTTCCAATTTACTTAAAAATTGGAAGAAATAGTTAAATGAGTAGGGTGCCTAATAATTTTGTCAATGGCTGTATATATTCATATGTAAACTACAAATTTGTATTATATCTAAGCATCTCTATCTTTTTCTACCTGTTCTCTTTTCTTGTTCTCTTTTTAACTATTAGATATATAAAATAATTCAGTTTTATTGAAATGGCCATTTTTATAATTCAAGCTTATTATAATATATCATTATTTTTAAATTCGCAATGGCAAACCTATAAAAGTTTCAAGCGTGAAAAATAAATAATATTAAAGTCCTATCTATGTAAAAATTACGTAATATATCCAGTGTCCTAGGCTGTTATTCGAAACGATGGCAATTTACACGTAATTCCTCAAAAAAATGGAAACAATATAACACGATTTATAGCTTCATATTAATCTTCACGCGCAGCCAGTGCTTCCGTAAGCCATTTCGTCGATACAGTTAACATGTTAAATGATCTATTATCAGAGAGTAAACGGTTTTCAATCTTTTTCTACCTTCGTGCGAGATATATGCATTCAAGCCTTGTCGATGGCCGTTGATCGAGCACGTATTTTTCGTATACGAGATAAGTCGCGGCGCGGCGCGCAGACGAAGCGCGCTGGGGGCTTTCTTTTTTCATAAATCTACATACGCGATCCCCGATTTCGGATATCGAGAGTGCCGCTTGATAAAGTCCCTCTCGAGTCTCTCCTCCACACCTGCCGCGGTGTATAACCTGGTTGTAGCCCGCGAGCGAAAAGTATACATCGCGATAAGGCGGGATTTATGCTGTCCGAGCACTATCGATTGTTCGCCTCTTCTTTCCCAGGCTATTTACAAAAAAGTCTATTTATTGTTGTACTGCTAAACAAGACACTTCGCGAAACCATTTTGCCGATAATTGATACATCAGCTGTTTCGGAATAAACTGCGAGTCGGGCGAGAACTATCTCGCCTTCCATCCTCCGTCAATAATCGCGATGTGAAACGTAATCGACGTTTCGAAATTAGTTGATGCGGTATCAGAGAACGCTTTCAATCGAAGATAGATAAATCGTGTAAATCGAGATCCGTATAAGTGTTGTATAAACCGCTGTAGATAAGTGTTGTATAAACCGCTAAAATTACATTTTTAAATGTAATTTCATTTATTCATTTTTTACATTTTAAAATGAATAAAAAGGAGTTTGAAAAATTGAATAAACAAGAATTTTCTGACCCGAAATAAATCAGAGGAGGTAACATTTACATAAACATTTATATTAACTTCTTTGCTTGATTGTCCATTCTCTGATTACATAAGAATGGATATCAATGAGGTATTTCTATGAAAGTATCTCTAACACGTGACGATTTCTAAAATATTTTCACAAATGGAAATTACTACAATAGGTGCTTTCATAACCGCTGTTGTAAAAAAAACGAATCGCGAATTGTTACTCCAATGGGTGCTAGGAAAAACATACGATTCCACGATCTGCGATGATCCCGCAGATGAAACGAGCTAAGGATCTTTCATAGCGATCCCGAAAGAGGAAAAAAGAGAGGAGAATGAGGAGGAAAGAGAGAAAGAGACCGATGGAAGTAGCCGTGGTAACGCCGGAAAAACTCAATCTAGGCATAAATCATGGGATATCGATTCGACTGCCAACTTTCCTCGCAGCCTCGGTCCGACGTATCGGAGATTCATCCTGTGACGCGGCAATAACATCTCTCGCCGGCATAAAAATTCAACTATACATCAAACTGTCATATATAGCACCGTATTTGTACCTATCTCGCTGATATTTCCTCCGTTTCCCCCACCAAACCCCCCCGTGCGCAACGCTCGCCCCTTTCTCTCTGTCATCCCCGTGACGCCGCGCTGCTACGGTCACCACACGGTACATACACGGGGTGTTCCGGAAGCCAGCGTCATGTTAACAACCGATAGCGATTTCATTGCTCTCGTCTCCGTCGTGGCTATTTGTCTCTACACCAACTATCGAAGAATCTGTCGTTAAAATTAAGTTTGTGAGTTGTAGAACATCAACTGTACATTGTAACAACATGCAGTGTTATTCTCTATTTAATCTCTATCTTTTACAAAAGATATCGATATTTTTTAAATAAAACAGTTAAATAAAATTGGGTATCCCGACGATATTTCAATCTTACAAATTTTATGACATAAAGTCATAAATTCAGTGATTCATATGAATTCACGTTCGTTTTGCGATATTAATTACACAAGTTAATGATTTTCTGAATTTATAGGAAGGAAAATGTATTTGTTCATGCGTTATATAATAATGTAATATATGATATAAAGGACCTCATTTATTTTTCCGTCTTTTATAGTTGCTATTTCTCTCATTTTTATCAATTTTTTCGAAGCTCCCAACAGAACGAAACATTTTTCGCGTCGACGTTTTTCCTCGCAGCACCTCGACGCGATACGAGTATCTCCCCTGTGCCGTCGTCGGGCCACCCAGTAGCACGAAGGCAGGAAGCGAAAAGGAAGAACTCGCCGCTTTTACCTCCCCATCGTTCGCCACAATTTTTCTCCGATCGTCCGTTCCCCCGCTCTTCCAGCCACCCCCTTCGCGCCGCTATTCGCCTCCTCCCGCAGCATCTTCTCTCAGCAGCGATTTTCCGCATTCGATATTTGCGATCTCAACTTCAGATATCGAGAATTCCCAGAGCGGAAGTGCCGCTTGATCGTACTCTCAGTGACACTACTCGGCCTCTCTTCCCCATCAACCCTCTCCCCCCCCTCTCCCGCGCTGCACTCTTCTCTCCTTCTGGTTCTCCACTCTCTGGTTTCCCTCGACTGCCAGCGATAGAGCCGAGCCTCTCGGCGGGATTCCGCGAGCGGATGCGAGGACTCGTGTGAGCCCAAAGTGGATCGATCCGTCGATTTGCACCGTGAGGGATTACGACGCGGCGGACGGGCGGGCACGCCTCGGCGTGTTGTTTTGCATGCGAGCTCGTGTTGCTCGTTTGTTGCGCTTTGATTCGACAAGCGAGCGAACGAGCGCGGTGCTCCGTCTCGATTTTGCTTTGTCCGAGTGCGCGCGCCGCTTGCATCGAGATTTCCCCGCGAACGTGACTCGATGATAAGTGAATTTCGTTTCGATTCGAACCGCATTGAGATTTGGATACTGAGGAACGTGATAAGGTCGTATCGTCCTCCGTAGTCCGTAGAGAATCACGACGGACTTTCACCAATATGACGGAAAAAACTCGCGAAATAAAATCGAACGAACAATGTTTTGTCCTCCGTATTGAAACGTAATGCATTATGAAGAATTGTAGTGAATGTAATGCAACTTTGTAAAATTTCAGATATCTTGTGTTTAATTCCCCGGGGCATTGGTATGTGGAATCGCTGTAAAAGTTTGAAATAGTACAGCCTGATATATATAGATGTTATCGACTAATTATTAATAATTGCCTTGTTGAAAAAATGTTGGTTTATTAATGTTATCGCATTTTCGCTTACATCTTCCCAAAAAATTCAGAATTAAAACCAAAAATTTTTTACCACTTTACCACAAGGAAAAATTTTAACATGATAACTTACACCAACTCTAAAGAGTAAAAAAATTATGTTATGTCCTGAACGTTAATAAAAAGATTTATTCTCTCTTTACTGACCAAATAAAATATTCAAGTCATATGTCAGTTTTTAAATGTTTTCTTCTTCATTTGTTTATCATGTTAATTTTGGACTTATCTAACTTATTTCTATATATTGGATATTTTTTGAACCTTTAAAAATAGTTTGAACAACAGAGAGTTAGCTGATTGTTATTTTTGTAAACTTATTAACATCAAGAGGAGGGTCCCGTTTGACTACAGTCCCAATTCTACACATCCACTGACAGCCACTCACACCGGCCCGTGCCTAGAGATTTTCTGCTGTACAAGCGCTGTGAGTGGCTGTCAGTGGATGTGTAGAATCGGGACTGTCTACAAACGGAGCCTTCCCAACATAAAGCACTAACAAAATTCAAATATTTAATTTGAATTATAAATAATCAAGCAATAGAGAGTTAAGTTAATAATTTTGCAAACAATTCAAATATAATAAATCAATTAACGACGACAAAATCAATTAACATTTCAATCATTAGTTAAAATTCAATGTTAATGATTAAATAATAATTAGGATAAGACCGCATATATGTATAAACAAATTAAATCGAGAGATAAGCCAATGACGGTCATTAGCGGATCTTAGTGCTCCAATAATATTAATGTGTAATATTACCTGGCTAAGGTAATATTTTTCGCAATAAATTCTTTACAGTTTTTTGGGTTGGAATGGGAAGGGGGGAATCTTATAGATGCTTGTTAGCATCAGATTTTCGAGAGCTGCGTTTCAACATCGATAATAACGGCGCGAAGTTTATAGAAAAGTCACACATTAACGTTATTGGAGCACTAACAAGGGAACACTCTCAAGTGTAAATCGCAAAATAATGCCAAACCTACACTGAGAGAAAAATTTATGATATTTGTGACTATAATGAAAAGTTAAATA